>OY997268.1:583109653-583274653 GCA_963921465.1 Triticum timopheevii
CGGAGAAGACACCTCTCTTGTCATAGTGCCAAGCATAGAAGTCCTGGTGTAACCGAGTGCTCAAAGGGATATTTAGAATAGCATCTACATATGGCACAATGAAGTGCTCGTTTAAAACATCCTTATTCCACATCCTGGTGGTTCCATCAATCAGCTCAGATACTTGTTGAGGTGGGTTAGCAGATATTGGACAGATCGGCTTGAGTTTATAGTCACGTGGTATCCAGTTATCACGCCAAATCTCAATGTCCTCACCTGTACCCACCCTCTTAATGACCCCCAATGCTAGAATGTCCCTTCCTTCAATGATTGATCTCCAAAACTGAGAGGGGTGGCTCCCCAAGGTTGCATCCAGAATGTTACATTGTGGATAGTATCGAGCCTTTAGAACTTGTGCACTGAGAGAGTCAGGATCCATTAGAAGTCTCCAAGCTTGTCGAGCAAGCAAAGCGAGGTTAAAAAGCTCTATGTCCCTGAACCCCATCCCCCCCATAAACTTCGGCTTGCACATGGTTCTCCACTACACCCAGGCGGTCTTCCGATTACCTTGTTTACTGCCCCATCAAAACTTCCGGAGAAGCCCATTTAAGTGTTCACATAGGCCTCTTGGTAGTTTGAAACATGCCATTGAGTAAGTTGGAATGGATTGAGCAACTGATTTGATGAGCACTTCCTTCCCTCCCGAAGATAAGCACTTCTCCATCCATCCTTGTACATGTTTCCAAATTTTGTCCTTTAAATAGCGGAAACAACCCTCCTTTGAGCTCCCCACATCCGTAGGCAAGCCAAGGTATTTTTCAGATAAAGATTCATTGTGTACCTCTAGCACGTTCTTGATTTCACTTCTTGTTGACTCCGGCACTCCCTTGCTGAAATATATAGACGACTTGTCTATATTTATTCGTTGTCCAGATGCATCACAATATTTCCTCAAGAGTTCACGAACCTTGGTTGCACTGTCGCTGCTAGCTTCAAAGAAAAGCAAACTATCATCTGCAAAAAGGAGATGATTAACAGACGGTGTTGAGGCCGCGACGGTAACCCCTCGAATACCACCATCTTATGCTTTCAACAAACAAGAAAGGCCCTCTGCCACCAAGAGGAATAAGTAAGGGGAGATCGGGTCCCCCTGTCGTAGACCCCGAGATGGCCTGAAAGCATCTAAAGTCCCCTGTCGGTGTCAAAACCGGCGGATCTCGGGTAGGGGGTCCCGAACTATGCGTCTAGGCGGATGGTAACAGGAGACAAGGGACACGATGTTTTTACCTAGGTTTGGGCCCTCTCGATGGAGGTAAAACCCTACTCCTGCTTGATTGATATTGATGATATGGGTAGTACAAGAGTGGATCTACCACGAGATCAAGGAGGCTAAACCCTAGAAGCTAGCCTATGGTATGATTGTTGTAATGGTTGTGTGTCCTGCGGACTAAAACCCTCCGTTTTATATAGACACCGGAGAGGGCTAGGGTTACACAGAGTCAGTTACAATGGTAGGAGATCTACATATCCGTATCGCCAAGCTTGCCTTCCACACCAAGGAAAGTCCCATCCTGACACGGGACGAAGTCTTCAATCTTGTATCTTCATAGTCTTGGAGTCCGGCCGATGATGATAGTCCGGCTATCCGGACACCCCCTAGTCCAGGACTCCCTCAGTAGCCCCCGAACCAGGCTTCAATGACGACGAGTCCAGCGCATATATTGTCTTCGGCGTTGCAAGGCGAGTTCTCCTTCAAATTCCATGTACCTGCCGAACAGTGTCCGGCTCCCTCACAGATGTTGCGCTCCTTGGCTTCCACGCCCAATAATGGCCTTCTTCCACGTGTCGTACGAATGCGAAAAGCCAGGGTATCTTTTATGTTTTACCCCCTAGCTGCGCAAATAATCTGCCTATAAGAGAGGCAGGAATCCAGATCCAAATCACACCATCTTCCTTCCGCGAGTACTCATCGGAGTGCTTCTGACCAAAAATCCATTCCATCATGGACCGTCGACGCAGCTCCTCCTCTCGCGCTCCCAGCCCTCCGCCGGGAGATTGGAGGAGATGTTCTGTTCCGCACAACGAGCTGGTGACGCTCCAAGCGGAGGGATATCTTCCTCCGGCCTTTATGGTCCCGGTTCAAGCCGGGCTGGCCACCTACAAAGGTGGGAAGCAAGCGGAGGCCACCCCTAGTCCCTCTAGAGGGGAGCGGGTATGCTTCGTCCCCTATCTAATAAGGGGGCTTGGATTTCCTGTACACCCGTTCCTCCGCGGGCTTCTGGAGTTCTACAGACTCCAGCTCTATCACCTAATGCCCGCCTCTATTCTACATATCGCGGGTTTCGTATCTCTTTGCGAGCTATTCCTAGGCATCGAGCCCCATTTTGCGTTGTGGAAGAGGCTATTCTGCCTCGTACCCCGCTCTCACGAGGGGTCAATATATCAAGTGGGCGGTGCCGAAATATGGCGCATCGCCGGGACCGGATATCTATCCGGAACCCCTAAGAAGGCGTCCGAAGACTGGCCTTCGGAATGGTTTTATGTAGAAGACGCTCCACTGCCGAACCCAGTACGGATCGGCCTCCCGGAGTTTAGCAATGCCCCTCAGAAATGCCTAAGTTGGCGCCCGTGGAGCCCTCAACTGGAGGAAGACAAGGGCGTCCATTATTTGATGGGCCGGATAAGGTTGCTAGCCCATTCTGGATTGACCATGATTGGAGTCATGGCCACGTGCATTATGCGGGGGGTGCAGCTGCTGCAATACAGGGGCCACCCTATGTGGGATTTCAACGGGGAGAATGATGCCACCCGTTATGGCCGCAAAGGGCCGGAATCGGCCGAAGATCTGGTGAAGATTCCGTCCGGCCTGTACAAGGGGGAGAAGGAGGACTTCCTCCAGATGAGCCCATTGAATGGGTTCTCCATGAATAACCCTCGGAGCTGGGTAAGCGGACGTTTATTTATCCGACCCGCGCTTTCAAAGTTAAGTACCTTATTTTATGGTTTTGACGAAGGAACTGCGCCGGACTGTGGAGAGCATACATAGTCCGGCCCCACAACCCGAGGATCCGGGAAGATCCCTTGATCCGGCCTCCGAAGAGGATCCGGACATAAAGGTGGAGCTAATTGACGGGGTGTTCCACCAACTCAGCATGGACAACGCTCTAGTCGCCATTACGGCCGACTACCCCGGCTTGTCACCGGCTTCCCAGGTACTTATGACCGAAGTCCTGACACCATTACTCCATCCTTGCGCATTTCTGACCACCGTACACAACGGTGTCTTGTAGGAGGTGCCTTCAAGGCGGGAAGCCGAACCCGCGGCGGCTGACCAACAGAGGTCAGTCCGGCCCTGCAGGCGGAAGATGGGTGCGGTGCGAATCGAAACGTCACCGCAATGGTATAGCTCGCGACCATCATTTAGGACAAAGTCCCTAGGAAGTGTATTAATGCTCATGACTTTTTCAGGAGAAAGAGCGCTCGCCGGACTGTGGGCAGAGAGGTTGCCAACCAATCCTTTGCCAGCCAGGCTCCAACACCTGGTCCGGAGAGGGAGGCGAGCACAAGGCGCGAGCTGGATACTCCTCCAACGGAGGATGCCGACAGGCTGTCCGCCACCAGGTCTGAGGTGGAGAGCGCCATGAACCATAGGCGCCGCCGGACAGTTTTTCATGACGCGTGCTTCTCCCCTGAGGCGTTGAATGCCTTTAGCGTGGGAGACGCGCACCTCCGTGCCGCTCAAGATGGTTTGACCAGAGCCACGGAGCAGTATGTAAAAGACATACGGGTAAGAGATTTTAATAGTTGTATATTCCAGTAGCCCCCGAGACTTAAAGTAGTTAGAGTAACTGATTTAAGGATCATTTGATATGCAGGATCTTACAGAGAATAATACCCAATTGTCCCAGGAGCTACAAGAGTGCAAGGCCCAACTTGAGGCCGCACTAGCTGCCGCTGAGGGAGGCACAGAGACCCCCTCTGGTAACACATTATTTCGAAAAAGATAAGCTGTGTGCGGCGTATGTATAAGTCTGACAATGATATTGCAGATGTTGCCGGACTTGATCCGGACAAGCAACAACTACTGCGCCAACTGAAGGCCGGCGAGAGGGTGCTTACGAAGGTGCAGCAGGAGAGCAACAAACTCCAGGATGCCCACACCCAGCTAGGAGAAGAGCTAAAGGGTGTTCGGGCCGAGCTGTCTGGCTCCGTGAAGGAGAATCAGAGGCTTCATCGCGGCATCTATAGTAAGTGCTTGAGCGAACTCCTTTGAAAATAGGAGTTCGGCGAGGAAGCTAATTGACAAGAATATGTCTGTAGGTGTGCTCACAGGTCGCCCTGCGGAGGAAATGCCCGTTTCAATGGGTGACCAACTTCCCGAGCTGGTGCAACTGCTCGAACGTGTTCGGCAGGCGATGAATGGCGTCGTCCAGGCCCTGTGGCCATCCGTCTCCCTACCCGAGGGCCTTGGAGAGCTTGCGGAGAAGCTTCAGGGAGCGCGGCAGCGCTTCCGTTTATGGAAGATATCGGCCTGCCGTCAGGGTGCAAGGGAGGCCTGGGCCATGGTGAAGACGCGGTACAAGAAGGCGGATCCAAACCACATGGCCGAGGTTGGACCTGTGGGGCCCGATGGGAAGGAGATTCCTGTGAGCTTAGTGTACGGCCAAGTAGAATTGGCCGCTAAGTTTTCCCAACAGGACTGTAAATTAGACAGTCTGTTAGACGGGATTGAGGAGGAATACAGTTAGTCAATTTCACAATGTGTTTAAAATGACATGTAAAATGCCTTCTAGCCGGATTGTAGATCGTTTGTCTTTGCCGACCTTTTCGCTTCTACCTCGGGACCCTAGAGTCCGGAGTGTGTCCGAATACCCTCTCGGTTATGAAAAAACCGGGGCATGCATGGAAACCAGGCGTAGGGGTCATTAGTGCTTTATCAGACAAGTGCCCAACTAGTTATGTTATATTACATGGTTAGTAAGAAACATCTTCCAAGGAGAATAGTTCCGTTAAGGGTTCCTTTCCCTGGGAGGCATGCCCTAAAGTGCATGTCCGGACTGCGAAAAGAGCAGGAAAACATCTGGGGGGAGGTAAATAAATAGGTAAAAAATCATCTTTCAAATCACCGACCAAATATTCCCTTAAGAACGCTAGCTTTCGGCTTCACCCAGTCTGAGGTACACATCCGGCTGACCCAGCAGTAACAATCGCAGAGGTGCTCCCTTTACCTCCTAGCCGAACAATCGGGAACGTAGGGGTAAGCACAGGAGCCAGGCAACCCAGCTTGGCCAAAACTTAAGTCATATCGATGCATATAATGGTGAATAAAAGGTACATGTGGAAGTTTGACACATGTGCTGGGCATGAAGCCCGTATAAGTAAGCTTCTGTTAAAGAAGCCCCCAGGTAATGAGTGCGGGTAGCACATCAAGTGTGTGCGAACAAAGCGCGAATAGGCCCTCAAGGACTTTTATGAAAAAGGTGAGAGAAGAGAGAGAGAGAAACAAAAGACAGCTGAAGTGTGAAAAAGTGGACGGAGGAAGGGGACGAACTCTTAGTCCGGCGCTAGGCGTAGAATCTTCGGAGGCGGGCGGCGTTCCATGGGTTCGGCTCGAGTCGGTTGTCCGATGCATTCCGCAGACGGTATGCTCCGCCGGTCAGGACTTGGTCGATGATGAAGGGACCTTCCTATTTGGGCTTGAGTTTGTCCTTTTTCTTATCCGGCAGGCGGAGAACTAGTTCTCCGACGTTGTAGGCTTTAGCCCGTACTTCTCTGCTTTGATATCTTCGAGCCTGCTGCTGATAGAATGCGGAACGGGCCTTTGCCACATCGCGTTCTTCCTCCAATGCGTCCAAGCTGTCCTGCCGATCCAGCTAGGCTTCTCTTTCTTCGTACATGCGCACTCGAGGTGAGTCATGAATTATGTCGCAGGGCAAAACTGCCTCTGCGCCGTATACCATAAAGAATGGTGTGAATCCGGTAGTACGGTTGGGCGTGGTCCGCAGCCCCCAGAGTACGGAGTCAAGCTCCTCTACCCAGTGCGTGTTAGATTCTGTAAGGGACCGCACTAGTCTGGGTTTGATGCCGCTCATTATTAGACCATTTGCTCGTTCAACTTGACCGTTGGTTTGAGGGTGGTAAACTGAAGCGTAGTCGAGTTTAATGCCCATATTTTTGCACCAGATTTTGACCTTGTCGGCTGTGAAGTTCATGCCGTTATCGGTAATGATGCTGTGGGGGACGCCATAGCGGTGTACTACCCTGGATATGAAGTCTATCACTGGTCCGGACTCTGCCGTTTTAACTGGCTTGGCCTCTATCCATTTGGTGAACTTGTCCACCATGACCAGTAGGTATTTTTGCTTGTGGGTTCCCCCTTTAAGGGGTCCAACCATGTCAAGCCCCCAGACCGCGAACGGCCAGGCAATGGGTATAGTTTTGAGGGCGGTGGGTGGCATATGGCTCTGATTGGCAAAGAGCTGACAACCGACGCATCTTTGGACTAAGTCCTGAGCATCTGCCTGGGCCGTCGGCCAATAAAATCCTGTACGGAAGGC
This sequence comes from Triticum timopheevii, assembly GCA_963921465.1. Lineage (NCBI taxonomy): Eukaryota > Viridiplantae > Streptophyta > Magnoliopsida > Poales > Poaceae > Triticum > Triticum timopheevii. The sequence goes on from OY997268.1 coordinate 583,116,190, forward strand.
CTTACCTACAAGTGCCCGGGCTGCAGCGTGGTGTCCACCTAGTCCTGCGTGAATTTCAGCCAGGAGATTCCGCCCTTCCTCTTCGGAGATGCACCTTTGAAGGACTCCGGTTGTGCTTTTCTTATAAAGTTCTCCCTCATGGACCTTGTAGGCTTTAGATCGCCGAACTATGCAGCGGGCCTCATTTTGGTCTTCGGAAAGTTCCTGCCTAATTAAGTAGGCGGGGAATGGTTCCGTCCATGGGGCAATTACTGCCATTATTTCGTGGGCTGAAGGTGTTATTTCATCGGCTGAACCGCCGATTATGTCAGATTGTTCTGTGTTGGGTGGCGCGGTTGTTTCCGGGTTGTTATTTCCGGACTCCTCTTCCCATAGTATGGATGGCTTAAAGAGCCGTTCCAGGAAGATGTTTGGAGGGACAGCGTCGCGTTTCGCGCTGATGCGTGCTAACACGTCGGCTGCTTGATTATTATCCCGGGCTACGTGGTGGAATTCGAGTCCTTCGAACCTAGCTGACATTTTTAGGACAGCGTTGCGATAGGCTGCCATTTTCAGATCCTTGGCATCAAAGTCTCCATTTACTTGGGATATTGCAAGGTTTGAATCCCCGCGCACCTCCAGGCGTTGAATGCCCATGGAGATTGCCATCCGGAGACCATGTAGGAGGGCCTCGTATTCGGCTGCATTGTTGGAGTCCGTGTACATTATCTGAAGTACGTATTGGACTGTGTCTCCGGTTGGGGACGTCAGTACGACACCAGCCCCCAAGACGGCCAACATTTTGGAGCCGTCGAAATGCATAATCCAATTGGAGTATGCGCCGTACTCTTTAGGGAGTTCGGCTTCGGTCCATTCAGCGACGAAGTCAGCCAAGACTTGCGACTTTATAGCTGGCTGAGGTTTATAAGTTATGTCGAATGGTAAGAGCTCAATGGCCCATTTTGCAATCCTGCCCATTGCGTCGCGGTTGTTTATAATGTCGTTGAGGGGCACTTCGGAGGCCACTGTTATCGAACACTCTTGAAAGTAGTGTCGAAGCTTCCGGGATGCCATGAACACCGCGTACGCTATCTTTTGATAATGCGGGTACCGGGACTTGCAGGGAGTTAAGACAATGGATACGTAGTACACTGGTTTTTGAAGAGGGAATTTATGCCCTTCTGTTTCTCGTTCGACGACGAGCACCGCGCTTACAACGTGGTGTGTTGCCGCGATGTATAACAACATTGGTTCGCCCAGGTTAGGCGCGGCCAGGACCGGATTTGTTGCCAATATGGCTTTTATTTCTTCGAGTCCGGCAGTGGCAGCATCCGTCCACTCGAAGTGTTCGGTGCGCCGGAGGAGGCGATAGAGGGGCAATGCCTTTTCTCCCAAACGGGAGATGAAGCGGCTTAGAGCCGCCACGCATCCAGTCAGTTTTTGTATTTGTTTGAGGTCTTTTGGAATATCCAGCTGTGACAGAGCTCGTATCTTGGCTGGGTTTGCTTCAGTTCCTCTACCGGATACAATGAAGCCCAGGAGCTTTCCGGTTGGTACGCCGAAAACGCATTTTTCCGGATTCAGCTTAATGTCATATGCTCGGAGGTTGTCGAATGTGAGCCTCAAATTGTCTACTAGAGTTTCGACGTGTTTGGTTTTGACGACTACGTCGTCTTCGTATGCCTCTACTATTTTGCCGATCTGGGTAGCCAGACATGTCTGAATCATGCGCTGATATGTTGCGCCGGTGTTTTTAAGTCCGAAGGGCATCGTATTGAAGCAGAATGGTCCATATGGAGTAATGAATGTTGTTGCGGCTTGGTCCGCCTCCGCCATCTTGATTTGATGGTAGCCGGAGTATGCGTCGAGGAAGCACAATGAATCGTGCCCTGTAGTAGCATCGATTATCTGGTCGATGCGGGGAAGGGGGAAGGGATCCTTTGGGCAGGCCTTGTTGAGGTCTATAAAATCGACACATAGGCGCCAGGATTTGTCCTTCTTTGGTACCATTACCAGGTTTGCTAGCCAGTCCGGATGTTTGATGTCTCTGATGAATCCGGCTTCCAATAGTTTGGCTAGCTCCTCTCCCATTGCCTATCTTTTGGGTTCGGAAAATCGCCGAAGAGCCTGTTTGACTGGCTTGAATCCTTTTAGGATGTTTAGGCTGTATTCTGCCAATCTGCATGGGATTCCTGGCATATCTGAAGGGTGCCAGGCAAAGATGTCCCAATTCTCTTGAAGGAATTCTCGCAGTGCGGCGTCTACATCAGGGTTTAACTGTGCCCCGATGGAGGCCGTCTTTGTTGGGTCCGTTGGATGGACCTGGAATTTGACTATTTCATCCGCTGGTTTAAAGGAGGTAGACTTGGATCTCTTATCGAGTATCACATCGTCCCTATTCACCGTAGAGCGCAGCGCGGTGAGTTCCTCCGCCGCTAGGGCTTCGGATAGTGCCTCCAGGGCTAATGCGGCTGTCTTGTTTTCGACGCGGAGTGTTGTGTCCGGATCACTAACGAGAGTGATTATTTCGCTGGGCCCGGGCATCTTAAGCTTCATGTACCCGTAATGGGGTACGGCTTGGAAAATTGTGAATGCCTCTCGTCCTAATATAGCGTGATATCCGCTGCTGAACGGGGCCACTTGGAACGTGACCTCTTCGGACCTGTAATTGTCCGGCGAGCCGAACACCACGTCAAGTGTGATTTTTCCTATGCAGCGTGCTTCCCGGCTAGGGATTATTCCTCTGAAGGTTGTGCTGCTTCGCTCAATGCGGCTCCAGTCTATTTCCATTTTTTGAAGCGTTTCCTCGTAGGTGAGGTTTAATCCGCTGCCGCCATCCATGAGTACCTTGGTAAGACGAAAGCCGTCCACTATCGGACTGAGGACCAATGCGGCTGGTGCTCGGGTTGTTCGGGATTTAGGTTCGTCGCTGGCGCTGAAGGTGATGGCCGTGTCGCTCCATGGATTTGTTGTTGCTACTTGGTAGACTTTGGCGAGGCTGTGGATTGTTCGTCTCTGCATATTATTTGATGTGAAAGTCTCGAAGACTGTTGACACCGTACTGGTACTGTTGGAGTGGTTCTCCGGGGCTAGAAGCTCTTCGCCGCTTTTGGCCACCTGCCGCAGTATCCAACATGCTCGAAGGCTATGTGTTGGAGTGGCGCCTTCTGTATTGTGAATTTTACAGGGTCCGCTGAGCCATCCCTCCAGTACGGTTCCGTTCCCTTTATGGGGTGTTTGCTTTTTGGTTTTTGTACCTGGTGCCCGACTGTGATGCACCCTTCGGACTAGGGTTGTATTCGGGGCCGGATTGTCCCAAAACTTAGTTTCGGTTTTCTGAAAACTTTCCATCGCACAGTACTTTCGTACTATGGATGCCAGATCAGAGAAGCGTGTAAGTTCATGATGACTGACGGCGTTCAAGATTCCCTCGTCCGTGCAATTATTGCAGAAAATTGAAATTGCTTTTTCCTCACGGCAGTCCTTTATCCTGTCCATGACCAGGAGGAATCTGGCCCAGTAATGATGTACTGTTTCAGCGGGCTCTTGCCGGATTTGAGATAGATCGCATATGTCTAGGTGGGTGGGTGGAATCGAATCCAGAACCCTACCCGTCTCGAGGCTCAAGGGCCGAAAAGTTTCCGAATTTGGAAGCTTGGATTGCTGGACGTTGTCCAACAAGTCTGGTCCGATGCCTGACTTTAGGTTCAGTGCTTGATCAACATCCGTCCCTCCGCGGGAATCCGGCATGAAGGGTTCGGGAGTCCGGACATAACTAGTTTTTAGTACAAAAGAAGAATCGCCACTTTGTTCCTCTACCACCGCAACGTGGTGGGTAACCTGGGGAGAGTTAATCTCTCTCAGATCGGTTTTAAGCCCAATCTGATTGTAGTCTGTGGCGACCCCCAGGGCGGCAATGCGGTCCAGGAGTTCGTTTACAGAAGAGAGCTCCATCGGATCCAGCTGCTTGCCGAATTTCGAGCTGACGTGAAGATTGCTTCCGATGACCCGAGAGGTCATCGTCGATGTGGTGGCCGAACAGGCGGTCATGAGAAAACCACCTAGCCGGATAGTGTGGCCGGCGGCCAAAGCTCCTTTGGTGATGGTTCCGTCTTTAAAGACGGGAAGAGGCATCCTACCTGATCGCGATGGCACAGAGGAACTCTCAATGAAAGCACCAATGTCGGTGTCAAAACCGGCGGATCTCGGGTAGGGGGTCCCGAACTGTGCGTCTAGGCGGATGGTAACAGGAGACAAGGGACACGATGTTTTTACCCAGGTTCGGGCCCTCTCGATGGAGGTAAAACCCTACTCCTGCTTGATTGATATTGATGATATGGGTAGTACAAGAGTGGATCTACCACGAGATCAAGGAGGCTAAACCCTAGAAGCTAGCCTATGGTATGATTGTTGTAATAGTTGTGTGTCCTGCGGACTAAAACTCTCCGGTTTATATAGACACCGAAGAGGGCTAGGGTTACACAGAGTCGGTTACAATGGTAGGAGATCTACATATCCGTATCGCCAAGCTTGCCTTCCACGCCAAGGAAAGTCTCATCCGGACACGGGACGAAGTCTTCAATCTTGTATCTTCATAGTCTTGGAGTCCGGCCAATGATGATAGTCCGGCTATCCGGACACCCCCTAGTCCAGGACTCCCTCATCCCCCCATTGAACAACACAGAAAAAGAAACAGAAGATACACACCTCATCACCTTGTCCGTTAATCTCGGGCTAATACCCATTTTTAGCATGACTGATTTCAGATAAGGCCATTCTAGCCTATCATATGCCTTCATCATATCCAGCTTTAGAGCACAAAAACGGTTCCCCTTCACCCTTCTTGTTTTCATGTAATGCAAACACTCGTATGCTGTGATAAATTTATCTGTAATGAGACGTCCAGGGACAAAAGTTGACTGCTCTTCGGAGATTACCTCGGGAAGGATGATCTTCAGCCTATTAGCTAAGACCTTTGATGCGATCTTGTAAATCACATTGCAAAGACTTATTGGCCGAAATTGTCCTAAAATTTTCGGACTAGCGACCTTGTGAATCAAAACGATCATGTTGTTGATATCCTCTGGTGAGTCCTCTCCATTAAGCATGCTAATAACCATGCATGTCACCTCAACACCACAAAGTTCCCAATGCCTTGGGAAGAAATGCGCTGGAAAACCGTCGGGCCCCAGAGCCTTTGTGGGAAACATTTGGAAGAGTGCTTCCTTAACTTCTTCCTCACTGTATGTGGCATTTAAACGAGCATTCATTGCAGCATCTACTTTTTGTGGTATATGTGATAGAACTTCCTCCATGCTAATAGTTCCTTCAGCCGTATACAGGTTTTCATAGAAAGCAGATGTCATGTCGGCCAACTCCCTTGGATCTGAACATGTGGGTCCATCTTGACGTTGCAGCGAACTAATAGTGTTCCTTGCTTTTCGTGCACTTTCCTTTTTCTGAAAGTATTTGGTATTGGAGTCCCCCTCATCTAGCCACTGGACACGTGATCGTTGTCGCATCATGATCTCCTCCCGGTATGAGAGTTCGGCCATTCTGTCCTGCACTCGTCGTTCTTCAAGCCCCGGTCCTACTCGCAATGGATCAGCACGCAAGACCGCAAGCTGATGTCTTAGATCCCGTAGTTCCTGCCGAACCGAGCCAAAAGAATTCTTTCCCCACCGTTTTAAAGAGGAGGCCATAGAGTTCAGCTTATTAGCTAATTCTGCTACCGTTGTGGCTGGACGGTCTTTCTCCCAAGCCTGCTCGAGTACTCCCTCAAAACTGCCATCAGTTTCCCATACACATTCATAGCGAAGCGGCTTCTTCAGCCTATGCCTCGTGCTACTATTTTCCAGATGATTTTTCAGCAATATAGGGCAGTGATCTGATTTTGCCGCTGTAAGATGCTCGACTGATGCAAACGGAAACATCCCTGACCAGCTTGGGGTGGCCAAGGCTCTATCTAAACGGACACGGCAAAACTCGCCACCGACTACTCTTTTTTCAAAAGTCCAATCTAGGCCCTTGTACCCCAAGTCCGCTAGCTCGCACACATCGACAGCCTCACGGAAACCTACAATCTATGAACTGTCCCTTTCATTTGGACCCATTTGTTCTTCTGGACGCAAAATTTCATTGAAGTCCCCCATACAAACCCATGGCAGCGTGCTTTCTCCTCTCAGAAATTTCATCGTGTCCCATGTCTTGTATTAAGATTCCTCTGTGCAGCCCCATAAAAGGAAGATAATCTCCAAGGCGCCTTGCCCGGTTCAGAGATCACCGAGTCAATATGATACTACGAAAAGCTCTTTATTTCAAGATTGATATTATTCTTCCAGTACAAGCAAAGTCCTCCACTTCTGCCACTACTTCCTACTCCAAAACTACTACTAAATCCTAATCTACCAGCCAAGCCCTCCACTCGATACTTCGCCAGTTGAGTTTCAACAATGCATAGCACCGACGACGCACTAGCCTCCACGAGGTCACGGAGCTCACGAACTGTCGTAGGATCGCCAATCCCACGACAGTTCCAACATAGGGTCCTCATTGAGCACGGCGGTCCTCCACGTCGGAGGCCCCTGAGTTGTAATATCCATCTCTTCCGTCACAACAGTTCCATCCTGCTTCCTCCTTTTTGGAACCTGAATTCTCTCTGGAGTAGACACATGCCCACCACTACTAGCTGATGTGGTGGCTCCCTCAATGAGGAGGACTGTATCTGCAACCTTGCCTGCTAGATTTGGAACCGGCTGGCCCCTAATATTCAAAGAACCATCAGCTGAAACAAGGCATTTGTGGGCTCCTTTCTCCCCTTCCTCCTCCCTGTCCTGCACTTCAAACTCGAACGCAGCTCCAGAACCTCTATCCCGGCACCTCATCATATTCTGAAACTCCCCTGCACCTCTACTACTGCTACTGCTCGGTCCCCTCCCCCCTCTTCCTCCTCTTCCTCCTCTCCCTCTCATTCTACCTCCTCCACTATCACCACCACCTTGGTTGCTCCAAGCCCGGTCAGCATAGACCTCTGGGTCCCATAACAACCACTCTCCCCATTCAAAAGTTGCAGGGTCATGCACCCCATCGCCACACTCGTCAGCAAGGTGACCCACTAGGCCACACGAGAAGCAAAAATCCAGCAGTTTTTCATAGTAAACGCTGAACTTCTTGTGATCCCTTAACTTGATTGGAACAAAATGTACAATGGGTATGCTGACATCAAGGAACACCCGTGTCCTAAGCAACATGTATGTAGGTAAACTGGTATGGCATAGGAACCGACACAGGCCTTTTTCATTTTAACTCTAAGATTAGGCAGCTCCCGAGCTCGATTCGGGGGGACGCAGCATCCCCCGGTGCGGGCCACGGGGCCAAGGCACTCCCTTATTATTTCTACTCAGTAAGAAAAAAGCTATAACATTTTTCCATAACTGTGGCATTACGTCGAATTGAAATGTCAGCGAAGTGGAGTGGTTCACAAGCATGGCTAGCCGAGCAAACTAATTGATGTTAATTTTGCCAGGCCCGTCGGAGAAACCTAGGAATAGGCAATCAATCAATCATCATGCTAGATTTTTTTTCCCCGCAAAAAAAAAAATTCAATCATCATGCCAGCCACACAAGTGGCTTCCCGTGGCGACAGGACGGACACAATGGTTTTAATAATTTATTTAGTAGGAGTAAAACATCTGTTGTGACTGGACTAAAACCTCGTAGCCCGCGAGCTTAATGATCGCTCGATAATTCGGCCAATTAAGCTCATGGCTCCCTTTTTAATGAACAGAGCTAATCATTGATTTCACCTCTTAAGCTTAATGAGCTTAACAAACAAGCTAACGACTTTCACGAGTAGCTCGTTAAGCTCGTTAGTAACAACACACCACATATTTTTTATCTTACATGACAAAGTTTTCGTACCTCAGTCTATCTATTCAATCTAATCTACATAGGAGGCGACAAACTAGTGCATTCTTTTTTGTAGTCACCATATTCCATTTTAAAAACCACATCTACAGATTCATCATGTAGACCATAACACATCAAAATCTGTCAACGAGCGCTCACGAGATTAATGAATTTCAAACAAACCGAACCGGGCAGGGTTTTCTTTTCGTTAATCTTAACGAGCCAAGCGTTAACGACCACGAGCAGCTTGTTAACCCCCCCCCCCCCCCCCCCCCCCTCTCACACAAGTGACGCAAAACAACTTCACATGCGTGGACAATTGGTGCCTTTGTAACCACCAGGCTCCACGGTCTACTCTATCACTATATCACCGCTAGCTCCTTCCTGATGAACACTGCTGATCCTTCACCTTTGCAATCGCCGTAAGGCAGGCAGGCGATCATGTCATGGCTGGCCCAAGCTGCAATCCGTTCCGGTTCTCACGCGCCCACACATGGACCTGTACTTTGTTAACCAGGGTGGCGGTGGTAGAGATCCGCATGATGCATGTATGCACGTTGCAGTCGTACACAATCAAATTTATAAGTTGTTGCATTTGGAAATTTATCCAACGACCGAGGGTGATCGGGGCGAAGATCTGATGGCTCACAGCAAACCAGCCCGAGATCTGACGGCCAGGCGCACAGGAAAAATGATGTAACGGTCGAGAGTCGCAGAGCTTTGAGGAGGCTCAGGTTCAGACATGAATCTAACTATGGAATAGGGTGCATCACGTCATGTCATCTCTAATCGATGATCGATTAGAACAAGCCTCCCAATGCCCAGTGTTTTTTGGGATAGGTTTTGGGCTGATTTTTGGAAGTTAAGGGCATCTTCGGTATACGTCCGAATTATGGTGTCAGATCACTTGTGTCAACTTTTATCATTCAATGGGCACTCCTATTTGGTCTGCGAAGTGGTATGAACGCCCGGTTTCCCGCAAACCGAAACAAAAACTGGAGGAGCTATGTGGGACTCCGGTTCTCTCTCTCATCTCAACCAAACATCATACCACAATACCCTATCACATGTATGACCCCCTTCTATCCTCTTTTCTTCCGGCCGTATTAATTTATAAATAGTGTTGCATAGCTCCCTCCCGCATCATGTCCATGGAACATAAAAACGGACATTTGTGATGCCCGTTTACTGGTGAGCGTTGGAAATGAGTTTTAGGGTTGAGTTAAATACACCACGGATGCCTTAACTTGTTCGTTGCGGTCAGTTTAGTGCCTAAACTTGTAAAATATATATAAACGGTGCTATAACTTGTCACACGGTGCATATACGGTGCCTCCGCCCGTATGCCACCATATGTGAAGTCCACGTGGAGTGATAGCTGGTGGATATGACCCACATGTTAGTGGGTGTGAGCGATGCCTGCGCTTGATGAAATGCGTACGAGTTTTTTTTCCAGAAAATCCCCTAAAATTTAATTAAAGTCAAAAATAAGCCCTTGCTCTGTATATGCTAATAACAGGAAAAAAATAAACCGCGTCTGTGAATTGGTTTTGACCCTGGGACATCCACATTAGATAGCTAGTACGCACGCTAGCCACCAAAACTAATACTCCTACTTTGTGTACAACTGTTAGCTGGAAAGTCGATCTTTCGCTCTGCAATTTCTATTATGTTTTTAAGTTACTGTTTGGTTTTTATGATATAAAATATTCTAATATTAAAATATAATAATTATCAACATGCGATTATTGTCTATTTATATTTTTATTCTATTTTTATTATTTGTAGTTCAAACATTTAACCATGAACCTTTTCTAAAATTTATGTTGATTTAAACAGTTCAACGTATATTATAAAATATTACAAATTTGTTTTTCATCTTCATTCAGGACCACAAGCGCGGAGAATTATTTTGTATCTTTTTTGTATTTTTAGAATACATAATTATTAAAAATCAACAACGTTGTATTCTGAAAATTGTTGAACATGTATTAAAAATCATTGTGTAGAAATGTAAGAATAATTTTACACTAACTACATATTGAACATTTTATGAAATAGATGTTGTAATTTTTTGAATGCATGACAGATATTTTTTAAAAACACGTCTACAATTTCTTAATGCACTAACGCCTTTTTAAGTTCATGGCAGGTAATATGTTGAATAGTTCTTTTTTTTCAAACGTGAGAATTTCTTAAGTTTTTTCAATTTCCCACGAATCAACTTTTCCTTTTTTATTTCTCTTTATTATTTCGCCCGGTTTCTTGATAAATTGAAGCGTATTAGGATAATGCATAGTCAACTATTCTAGGCGTGGTGATTAGAACATGTGTTCGAATCCTGCTGGGTGCTCTTTTTTGTTATTACTATTTTATCCCATGTGCTAACATGCGAGACCTAGATTTGACAGGTGGGATCAATGTAGTTTGACGTATTTGAATAAAATGTCAAGAGCTTTTATGAAAATTATATAAAGCATAAGGAGTTTTCTGTAAAACAACCAGCACACTCCTCTCACTCCCATCGACATGTGGGCCGATGCCACGTTGGCACGCCTTGTGGGTAGTGCATATGCCCGGATATGGACGGAGGCACCGTATTTAAACGCTAGGACAAGTTACGGTGCCGGTTTCGTGTATTTTACAAGTTTAGACACCAAAGTGACCGCATCGAACAAGTTGAGGCACCCATGGTGTATTTGACTCTTTAGGGTTTGATTCGGTCAGAGCTGCCCTTATCTACATGGAGATGTAGAGAGAGAGAGGGAGAGAGAAATCCGAGCAAAGATGAGTTGGAACCTAATTGCCGGCGTCAACGCAGTGGAGTGGTTCACAAGGAAGCCTAGCAAGCTAGGAGTAGTAGCTAGTTGGTCTTTTGTCGGGTCCATGCACGGCACACCTGATTAATCACGCCATGTCCTAGGAATCAATCAATCAACCAACCAGTGCGCCACACCATTCCACACACTTTTATAAAAAAATTCACCATTCCACACACAAGTGGCAATGACCCAGGCGTACTACCTCCGTCCGGGTTTACGGGTCCCTTTCGTATTTTGCATTTAATTTTAACCATAAATTCTAATTAACAAAATATTATGCCATGCCATCAAAAAATATATTATTAGATTCGTATTTAAACATAGTTTCCAATAATATAATTCTTGGTAGTATCAAATAAATCTAAGATTAAGACATTAAATACGAAGGGGGCGAAAAAAACCAAGACGAAGATAGTAATAACCAAGACCAAATTGCTCCCTCATCATACGCATGTGATCAACACGGCGGCGAAGCAACTTCACATGCATGCATGCATGGAAAACCGGCCGGTGCAGCTGGATCGATCGATGGCCGGCCCCTACATTCTACGCACGCGGTCTACCTACACGGTAACCGCGCCAGCCAGATCGCCGCTCCCTAGCTAGCTAGCTACTGCTCCTCAGCACACACTAGGACAGTAGGACTAATCTTCATCTACACCACTAACCACTGTAGTACACTGGCCAGGACTAATCTTGATCTACGTAGTACACCACTAACCACTGCAGTACACTAGCCAGGACTGATCTTGATCTACGCAGTACACCACTACCCACTGTACCGCCACTCACGTACCAGTGCCGAACTGGTCTGGTCCCGAAGCCACCATTGCATTGCACCCGTTGTAGAGCGGAGCGGGCAACCTGTCCGGCCGGCCTGATCCCGCCGTGCATCACGTCATGTCATGCCCGGCCCATGCCGCAATCCATGCCGCTCCAACAACCCACTCGTACACTACTGCTTGGTTTTAACCAGGGTGGGAGGTAGAAACCCGCATGATCGGTGCATGCATGCGCGCGGCCACGTTTGCAATCATGCATGCATACACATGTCCTTTCCAAGTTTCCATGTATCATATTCGTTCACTCATTCATTCATTCATTCATTCATAGGAGTGTCCATGTCGGTCAGTGTTAACCCAGCTGGAGCAGGGGTGGACAAAGTCGTAGTAATGTATCATCATCGTGTCGTTTGTGTGGTTACCGATGGTTCAGCCAGATCGAGGGAAATGCAACCGGAAATGGTCTCCGATCAATGCTTCGATGCTAACCGATCGCATGCGCCATTGTACTACGACGTCCCGGCCATATGGGCATGCGCATGTGCATGAATTGCAAAGTGTGCGGGTGCGCGGGCCAAGCCAAGCGGCGGCAGCGGCATGCATGCATGATTACGGATCAAGAGGAGTTTGGTAACACAGTGGCGATTTTGGTTCCGCGCACACCAATCAATCAAGGGCCTGTGGGCTGTGGAGGCATTGCATTCCAGGGAACAGTTTCCCCTGACCTGGCCCAGCGGAGCAGACCACAGGCCACGAACTGTTCTCCTGGAGCAACCGAGGGACAGGGTGCAGGGAGGGAGGCAGATCGATGAGGATGCATGGCACCGACAGATTCTTTCTTTTTCTGTCTTGCCAAATGGTTAAGCAAGGCTTCCCAAGTCCCAACAGAATCTCTTTTATTCCCAACTGTCACTGGCGGCAGCTGGGTTAACCGGCTCTCTCTTGTCACCTTACTAGTTTCGTTTCCATTGGATATACTACTAGTAAACTAGCAATTGTTCCATTGTGTCTGCTCCAAGTTTGTCCTTGGTGACTTGAGCATTGGAGTTGCGCCCGGCTCTCTTGTTGCCTGCTCCATCCATCCATTCAGGAATTCTTGGAAGACGCACTTTGTCTTCCTTGAAGAGTACACAACATGTTCACTACTCACTATGCAAATGCAATGCATGAACCAACCCTCCCATATGAAGTCTCCAACAAGAAAACTATGAATATATAACCAGAGGCTTGTAGTATATGATATCATGCGCAGCAAAGCATCATCCCAATTCTTTTTCTCTTCTGAGAGAGCATAACAAGTGTCAATGGCAGATTTTGGCTCACAGCGTTCATGTGAGATGTATATATACTCCCTCTGTGCGGAAATACTTGTCATCAAAATGAATAAAAGAGGATGTATCTAGATGTATTTTAGTTCTAGATACATCTCTTTTTATCCATTTTGATGACAAGTATTTTCGGACGGAGGGAGTATATATATTATATCTACTCCCTCCGATTCCTAGATTTCAATATGAACTACATGCAGATGTATATAGACATAGTTCAGAGTGTAGATTCATTCATTTTGCTCCGTATGTAGTCTATATTGAAATTTCTAGAAAGACCTATGTTTAGGAATGGAGGGAGTGTATGCAGGATCCGGCTTGCCTGCTTCCTTTTCATGCTCCCATCCGTACTCCCACTTCATCCTATAGCTATCCTTTTCCCTTTTTCTTTTCTAATCTAATCATCCCCCCCCCCCCTGATTTTCAGGGGTTGGGGCCGGGTCTTATTTTCTTCCAATCAAATCAAGCCACATAGGCGGGAGCACGGATGGGAGCATGGGAAGGGAGCAGGCAAGTCTCGTCCGTGTATGCATAGTCATGCATTCGGGCAGTTTTCTGACCATGCATGCATCAGCACCAGCATCTTCCATGATTACTTCTGAAACAGTTTCAGGGCAGTACTGAACTGTTGTTGCATCCAGAGCACCTTCTGCATCTTCACTCCAGAGTCCATCAACAGTCGCAGAGGGCAGCCAAGCATGCATGCACGTTCCTCTGAATGAATACAATGCATCTGCAAAAATTCAGCTATGACTCCCTGTCGACCAGTCAGTCAGTCCCGTTGTACCCTCGTTTAATCAGAGGGAGCATGGCCAGATGATATACACTGCACTGTGTATAACAGTGCAGGACACATACGCACATTGATAAGCCTTCAATTTTTGTTGTCCATTTGATTCTTTATCTGTAGTGTAACTGAAAAGAAAAAGACATGGTAAGCTAGAAATCTCAACAATAACCAACCACCGCAAAAAACCGAGGCAAAATCTACCACCCATTAATATTGTATATTAGTGCAAATTATTCCGGAAAGTCAATTTAGCTCCCGGGAGCACATGCTCCCGGGGCCAATATTTTTCGTTTTGAAATGCGAAAAAAATCATGACAATTTTTTTATGTGATCTTAGTCACATTCAAATGCTAGCTGCAAATTTCGAGACAAAAAGGTTAATCATTTTGGGCTGTGCAAAAAAAAAATTGAACATCAAATGTTACCCTCAAATGTCGCCCCAAATTTATTTTTTCACCAGCGAAAAACTGCCACTCCGTTTCGCACGGAAATTGTCAAGCATACTTGCGGCACTAACACGAACATCCACAAAAAATTTCATTTTTTTAAATCATGTAGTATTCTTTTTGTGTTATTGTTCACCCGGGAGCATGTGCTTCCGGGAGCCAAAATGCTAGCCCCAAATTATTCAGATATCTATTTGAATAACGATGGGCTCTCCGGCCAATTTCTATTAAAGAAACTGCGAAGATTAACCAGATACAGGTTATGCCAAAAATCACCATGCTTTGTCGGAATAATCCAACTAGATTTCCAATTACAATAACATTTCTTGCAATAAACATCCATCGCGATATCGGCTAAGCATAGTAGGCGCACCGGTCATCAAACATTGTATGTACATAATGCTGTATCAAAAAGATTTTGGCGGATTAAAGTGGCTAAGACAAATGTACTTCAAATACACTAGATAATTTTTTTTGGGAAATGCACCGGAAAGGCACGTGTAAAAACCAGAGTGACATGTGAGCCCGCTGCTAGATTTTCTCACCCATGACAAATCAAATCAACGAAGCATCTCACCGTCAAGAGGGAGGGTGGTCAAATATTGTAGGGAGTGCAGCTCATCCGAGATCAACAATAATCGCGGTGAAAAGAGAGGTAGAATCTACTACCCATTTATCTTTTTTCTTTGCGGGATACCACCCATTATCTCAGCACATACTATTTCAGACATCCTTTTAAGACAATAGGCCCTCCCACTTATTTCTATTAAAGAAACCTTTGAAGATCATCAAGATATGGCTCTGCCAAATATCGCCATGGTGGGATAGCAAAAGTTCAATTGCATTTCCAATTACAACAACATATACACGCTGAATACATAAAAAGGGTCTTGCGGAATGCGCCAGAACAACACGCGTAAACCGAGAGTGACACGCGGGTCCGACGGGATTTTCTCACATATGCCAAAGCAAAGCAACGAAACATCTCAGCATCCATGAAAAAAGGGGTGGACAAATATTATTGTCGAGAGCACATCTAATCAGATCTCAACAATAACCACATTCAAAAGAGAGACGGAATCTACCACCCTTTATCTCAAATACGGAGTTTATAATAACTCTTTTAAACAATGGGTCCTTGTTGATTTCTGTTAAATATTTTGTAAGAAAATAATGTTATGGCAAATATCTGCAATGCTTTGTAGCAAAAATCCAACGTCATTTTTCAATTATGATAATATATCTTGTAGCAAGCATCTATTGTGATATCTCTACGGTGCAGGCACATCGATCATCGTGCATTTGTCTATATGTACATATCGTTTAATCCGAAAGAGTTGACGGGTTAAAGTGGCTATGACTCCATTGACCAGTCAGTCCTATTGTACCTTGGTTAAACCAGAGGAGGGAGCTAGCATGGCCGGGTGATACGCACTGCACTCTGAATAAATGCATGGCATATGTGAGACATTGATAAGCCTTTAGTTTTATTGACCATTTTGATTCATGATGTGTCGTGTACCCGAAGAACAATAGGTTAAGTTAGAAATTTCAACAATAACCTCGGAGAGAAGAGAGGCAAAATCTACAACTCATCACCGCAATGCAGTTCATTCGTATTTTCTTTCAAAACAACACGAAGGTTATTGAAAATACAACCATGCCAAATATCGCCATGGTATGTAGCAAAAGTCTGATGACGTTTCCAATTACAATAATATATCTTGTAACGAACATCCATCTGATATTTTAGCGACGTAGGCGCGCAATCGTCACACATTGTCTATACGCACATATCCTTTGATCCAAAAGAGTCAACGGGTTAAAGCGGCTAAGAAAAATGTGCGCCGAATACATGAATAAAGGTTTTGTAAAACAGCGGGTCCTCTCGCCGATTTCTATCGAATAAACCGCCAGAGATTATTCAGATACGGCTACACCAAAGTCGTCGTTCCTTCGTAGCAAAGGGAAAAAAAAATCCAATAGCACTTGCAATTACGACAACATATCTTGCAACAAACATCCGCCGCAATATCTTAGCGGCGGGCGCGCCAGTCGTCATACGTTATACGTATGTGCATACCACTCTATCCCAAAAAAAATCCGACGGCTTAAAGCGGGCACCACAAATACGTGCCGAACGCACGAAAAAAATGGTTCTGCGAAATCGCGCCGCCGCCGACAAGGCGGCGCGTGAACTGAGGGTGACATGCGGGCCCGGATGGAGTTTCTCACGCAAGGCGAAGCAAAAGACAGCGAGAGGGGTAGGAAAGGGCGGACAAATATCATCATCGTGTCCTACGAGTAGGAGCACGAGGGAGAGCGGCGCTCGGTCATCAGATCTACTCCTCCGCCACCGAGCAATTAAGCTAGCACAGTCCACGCCAGGAAAACCGTACGCACGCAGCAGTCACGCTCACTCTCCGCTCTCTCATCCTCATCTCGCGGGAAACCCAGCCCAAGAAACCGGCCACGAGTCCCCCTCCCTCTCTCTCCCTCTCCCTCTCCGCCCGGACGGAGCAAGAGCGAGCAAGGCCGCGAGACTGACGGCCGGCCGGCTTCCAAACCGGGATTCGATCTCGATTTTGGTTCTGGTTTCCCGTAGGAGCCTGGCCAGCCAGAGAGCCAGAGTGTGGACGGATTTCGTTTCGTCCCGCTGGTTAATGCTTTCCCGAATTGCTCGTCCGCCTCGCCACCGCTGGGGCCGCCGCTGTCCTCCTCCTCCCCACTGCTGATGATGCCGGCGATTACTTCTTGCCTAATTTGCGCAGCCCCCCGGCGCGGTGTTGCCTGCTAGCCCCGCAAGGCCGCAATCCATCGCCCGCTCGTCGGCCGCTGCTCGATCGATCGGTCGGTCAGTCAATCCCGGCCCCTGGATTGGAGTTCCCCCGGGGCCCATGCCGACGGGTTTGGTCGCGCATTTATAGCCCCCCTCCCTCCCCTCCGCGCTCCCTGGGCGACCGAGATTGATCCTCCTCCCTGCCCTCGCGCCGCAAGTATCTGACAGGTGTTCTGATTTGGGGCCGGCGGCCGGGATGGGCTGCTTCGGATGCTTCGCCCCGGCGGCGCGCCGAGGGGCCGGGGACCTCAAGCCCTCCAAGCTCGCCCACCACTGCACCGACGACGACTCAGGTTCATTCCTTGACTGATTTCTGCCCGTCCCCTCCCCGCCCCGCCGCCGCCTGGTGCAAAGCGCTCTTCTTTGTTTCGATTCTTTCTTATCCGTGTTGTGTTGTTGGTTTGGGTCTTGGAGCAGTCGCGGACGCGCAGAGGAAGGTGGCGCCGGACGTGGGGAGCGGCTGCGCGCACAGCTTCACCTTCAAGGATCTGCTCGTCGCCACCGGCTACTTCAACGAGGCCAATTTCATCGGCGAGGGCGGCTTCGGCAAGGTGTACAAGGGCAAGATCTCCAAGACCAACCCGCAGGCGAGTTCCCCTGCTCCGCCGATGTTCCTCCGGCGGCCCTGGTTTCCGGTGGAAAAAAGATTCGATTGATTGTTTTCCTCCTTCTCACAGGGCGCTTCCGATGCGCAGATGGTGGCGGTGAAGCAGCTGGCCCGGGAGAGCGTGCAGGGGAGGAAAGAGTTCCTGGTGGAGGTGCTCATGCTGACGGTCCTCAGCCACCCCAACCTCGTCAGCCTCGTGGGCTTCTGCGCTCAGGGGGACGAGCGCCTGCTGGTCTACGAGTACATGCCCTTCGGCAGCCTCGAGAGCCACCTCTTTGGTAACACTTCTTCTCAGAATTCTTCAGACTTTCTCTCTGTTTTTGGTTCAGTTCATCTCTGCAATGCAGTTAATATATATTCAGTGTCTGTCTCTGCTCTAACATGTTAACTAAGCATAATGTGTGTTATGGTAATTCTGTTTGTGTGGTATAAACCTTCGCACTACCGGCACACGCTCTCGAAAGTAATTCGTGTGGATTTGGGAAATCAAAGGGGAAAAGAGATGGTTCATAGAAGAAACCATCGATGGTTCCCCTTTCTCAGTTCTGGGAAAGAGGTGACTTTGAGGATTTTTGCTTTTTTGGGGTTCACTTTTGGGAACCATCCATGGTTGTGCTGCTGTCTTTTAGTCTATGATAACTTCTGGTAATGGTGGAATGAAAAGTCTAGTTACGATTACCAAACAAAATAGAAGGTTGTACTTTTTTCGAGAAAATAGAAGGCCGTACGCCAACTGTCCGAAGATTCTTCTTGTCCGGTGTGCACCGGTATGAGGATTTATTGGAGTTTCACTTTCTCAGTATCATGGCGGTTACTCAGTTCATAAGAAAATAGAAGGCCGTTACTCAGTTCATAAGAAAACAAATATTTAGTTGTCTTCATACCTAACCTACTCTTATAAAGATCTGGGTTGGTGGTGGTCCATTCACCCTCATCAAGATTTCCTGTTGTGTTATTAGGACATTACCTGTTGTCATCCATTATGTGGAGGACATAAGTTTCATTCAACTGACGTATACTTTGAGATATGTCTTTCTTTGTTTTGCACAAAATTATGGATGTGATGGCACAAATATTTAAATGACCAATACATGGGTATTTTTTGCTAGTACGAACACTGGAGGAAAAACATCTGAGCACCAAAAGTTAAACCTTCAAGTGTTGAAATTTTTAGTATTATGTGCATTCAGGCAATACATGTGGGTCCTCGCACATGAGAAAAAAGAAAGAAATAAAACTCGCCTCCATTTTCTCTTTTCCAATAAAGAAAAACTCGACCCATGGGCAATAGCACCCAGAGAATAAATTATATTAAGAAGAACCGAGCACCCTGCTGACGCCAGGCCTCGAACGTGGGTGGGCGAGCAACAAGCGCGCAGACCCGCGCTCCTAGCCAGGCGAGCGATGCTCGGTTCTCTTTCTTTTTAGCTTTTATTATCTGCTTTAATAGAATTCAGGATGCCTATTCTTCTACATGTTGAAGTATTCATTTCTACAAAAATCGTGAAGAAACAGTAGGCAGATATTTTATCTGTATCAACTGTTGGTGCATAAACCACCCTTGAGCACCCTGCTGATGCTGGGCCTCGAACGCGGGTTGGCGAGCAGTGAGCGCGCAGACCCACGCTCCTAGCCAAGTGAGCAGTGTTTGGTTCTCTCTTTGTTTGTCTCTCTTATTCTCTGCTTTAATAGAACTCGGGGTGCTACCTATTCTTCTGTATGTCGAAGTATTCATTTCTTCAAAAATCGTGAAGAAACAATTAGACAGATAATTTTCTGTATTAAAATTGTTGGCGCATCAGCCAACCTTGTGCATCCTGCTGACACTGTGCCTCGATCGCGGGTGGGCGAGCCACGGGTACGCAGATCCGCGCTCCTAGCCAATCGAGTGTTGGTCGGTTCTCTTTCTTTGTCTTTTTTATTATCTGCTTTACTAGAATTCAGGATGCTATCTATTCTTCTTTATCTCGAAGTATTCATTCCTACAAAATTCTTGACGAAACATTAAGGCAGATTTTTTTTTCTGTATTAATTGTTCGTGCATCAACCAACCTTTAGCATCTCGTTTCTTTGGGCCTCGAACGCGGGTCGGTGAGGAACGAGCACGCAGACCTGTCCTAGCCAATTGGGCTATGCTCGGTTCTCTTTCTATGTCGCTTTTATTATCTGCTTTAATAGAATCCAGGATGCTATCTATCTTTTATATGTTGAAGTCTTCATTTCTTCAAAAATTGTGAAGAAACAATAGGACTGTCATTTTATCTGTACTAATTGTCGGTGCACCTAGACAATCAAGCGTTGCTCGGTTCTTTTTCTATGTCGCATTCATTTTCTGCTTTAATAGAATTCAGGTCTATCTTTTATGTGTTGAGGTTTCTATTTCTACAAAAATCATGAAGAAACAATATGGCAGGTATTTTTTCTGTATTAATTGTTGGTGAATCAACCAACCTTCCACCTCCAGTTTCTTAGTGCATGGATTCAGATTGGAATTTTGTGTTTTTTTAGTACTTGATTGCAATCCGGATGTTGTATTTAAGAAAGTCAAAGTTGGGACAAAGATATAAGTTAAAAAAGGTCAGACATAGTATAGTATATCCATGCACTATAGTGTTCGAGAATAATAGGGGCAATAGCTCCCCACCGTTTAAAATATACTACAGTACTACTTTGCATTCCCCATATGTCCTCTGCCATCGCCTTTGTCTTCCTGATTTGTTTTCTTGTAAGGCTGAATACTTTGCAAGATTTCTGAAACTATGGGTATGCTGTCTCCTCTTTCAAGGGATGAAAGTCAGGAGACAATTTAGTTTGTTATTATCATTTATGTTCATGTCCATTTACAAACACTATTAAATATTGAGTGTGATGGTAACGCCTCCTGTACTGGAGCGACTGACCCGAGTTTGAATCCTGAGTCTCGCATAAAAAATTCCCTCTCGATGGCACGCACAGCGACACCATCCCACGTGAGGGTCGAGTTTTTTTTTTGTGTGTATATAGTTAGTAAGTTGGTAAGTATTATTGGCTAATCACTTAGTTGGGTAGTGTGAAGTGTGAACCATCCATTCTGGTGTATTCTGGAAAACTACAAAATAAACTGGTTTCAGCGTGCAATCCGTACAAAAACTTTGTCATACTTGCTTATGAGTTTCTTACCTGAAAAGCAACCTTTTTGATGATTGACCATTTTCCTACATGCCAAAATTATTGAGCACATAATGCCTAAGGTTAGCCAGAATTGTCCCCACGGAAATTATTGAAGCTCTCAGGTCCTCCTGCTTTGTCTCATGCCTGAACATCACATGGTCTGCACAATGATAACAGTACTAGGTGGTGATGGGCATGATGTGAACCATCTCAACTTTTCTGCAAAGTTCCTTTATTTTCCTAACATGTAATCTGTTTCAGTGATGTGCTCTTGCTAAACTTGGGCAAATACTTCCAGCCTTCCAAAAATGTGTTATCGTAACTCGAGTTTTTTTTTTATCTAACCGTTTGCGTACTTTCTGTTTCTTGTCTCACTATACTTGATACATCTTTTACTTATACATCAATCTGGTTATTTTTGTACTGAATGAAACATCGTGTACATTTCATTCACTGATAGAAATTTTCACCTTTGAACAGATGTGCCTCATGGCAAGCCACCACTCGACTGGAATACACGAGTGAAGATAGCTGTTGGGGTAGCAGAAGGGCTCTCGTACTTGCACAACGTGGCTGATCCACCCATCATTTACCGTGACATGAAAGCTGCCAATATTCTGCTGGATGAGGACTTCAGCCCAAAGCTCTCCGATTTTGGGCTCGCGAAAGTCGGACCTGTTGGTGACAGGACCCATGTCTCCACCAGGGTCATGGGTACCTATGGATACTGCGCCCCTGATTACGTGGTGAGTGGCAAGCTTACCATGAAATCCGACATCTACAGCTTTGGTGTTCTTCTGTTGGAGCTGATCACCGGGAGGAGGATCTATGATGCTTCGAGGCCTAAGCCAGAGCAGAGCTTGCTAACATGGGTAAGCACTTCTACCTTGTTGTAACATCAAATTTGGTTCTGTAAAGCTCTGGAGGGTTACTCACACCTTCATTTTATTTTATCTTTCTCCAGTCAAGACCATTTATGCATGACAAGAGGAAATTCCACCGGCTGGCCGACCCAGTCCTCCGCGGCAGCTACCCGCCGTCGGCGCTCAACCAGCTGGTGGTGATCAGCATCATGTGCCTGCAGGACCAGCCCCATGTCCGCCCCATCATCGCCGACGTCGCGATAGGCCTGAACCATGTCGCCAGCCAGCCCTATGCTTCACTGGCCTCCATGGGCTCCCCGGCATACAGCGGCTCACCGCAGTACAGCCGCACGCCGTCCAGACGGCAAGGAGGCGGCGGCGGCAACAGGAGGGTCTCGCAGCACGCGTCCTAGCCTCCTATAGGCCTCACTGGGCCTGGCGAGAGAGATGAGCGCGGTCGGTAGGTCGTTGAACAACCTGAAACTGTCGAAATGTCGTAGAGTTGCGGCAGAGGGCTGTATGGAAGAGAAACTGTCGAAATGTCATAGAGTTGCAGCTGACTCTCTCTGTGTGTGTGTGTGTGTGTGTGTGTGTGTGTGTGTGTTGGTTTTTTCGTGTTGTTGGTTGGTTCTAGCAGCTTCATAAATTGTGTGGCGATTTTGTACATATGATCAGTCATGCGTATTGGTCACTCCTGGGATGATAGGGGAACAGCAATGTATTTGCTGTTTGGATTTTTGGTCAGGTTGTTTTTGTCATCATTGAGTCATGCGTATTAAGTTTTTTTCTTCAGAAGAGCAATGCTATTATTACGTAGGTGTTCTACATAAAACCTGGAGTAGTACGTACTAGTTCACTTGGACGACTCTCACAAGTCGCAACACATAAGATTTAAGTAAAACTCGAGCGAATCTAAGACAAAAGGGTTGGTGAAATGGGGGTGGCTAGGTCTCAGTCGACTAAGAATTAACCAAATCGACTTTTTTCTTTTTTGTATTCTTTGTCACTTGACTGGGACTTGGTTAAATCTTAATCGATTAAGATTTAGCAACCCCTAATAAAATAGCTAGCACAACCGAGTTACTCCGCAAAACTAAAAGTAGATCATCTTTTTCTTGGACATCCGCAAAAATAAATGGACCTTGAGACATGCGAAACAGGAATGTGCCCAAAATCATTGCGGTGTGTTGTCTCAATTATTCATTCTTTTGACGTGTCAACGGTGGGCTTACGCTGGCCTGAACTTATATTACCGAAACCAAGGTCATTACAGAGAGTAGAGTTACAGCTTTGCAGGGGGCGGTGTAGGGAAAAGAAAGAGCAGGAAAAAAAAGGATTACACAGGGGCTATAATCTCGCAGCTAGGTGAGACAACATAGCGCCACAATCACGGAGAAGAGTGTGGCCGCATCGACGAGACCAAAGCGCAAGGTCGTCCATGGCGGCCATGTCAATGTGGTGAATGCCTAGAGTTTCATTGTGAAAAACTTTGGCATTACGACGTTTCCAGGAGCTCCAAAGAATAGCAATTATCACGGTTGAGCGCACTTTGTCGTTCAAAGCTCCCCTCCAAACGTTTTTCAGGTTGTCCGGAGACCCATTATATATGCTTCCCAGCTCGTCCCAGAGAGGCCGGAGCAAAGGGCAGCGAAGAAGGTGTGTGATGCTCTCACAGCCCCGCAAGCATCAACGGTTGCGATTAATTCCTTTTGTATTTGTTGCTAAGATTACAACTGTTACAATGATTGGCGAATTTAGGAGCCGTCCATTCACTACGATCAAACGGTGGAGAAATAGGAGTTACGGGAGTAAAATTACATGAAATTACAAATAACTGTGGGACCATTACAAGATTATGGTGGGGCTAATCATTTTTCAAAAGGGTAGATTCGTCCAATTTAGTGTGCAGCGCTGGGAGACAAGGAAAAAGAAAAAAAGAAACCTAGGCACGCACGCTTCTTCCCCCTCTGTCGATCCCCTCTCCGCGCCTCCTCCTCTGCCGTGTCGCTGCGCCGCCGCACGCTTCGCCCCCCCCCCCCCCCTCTCCGCGCCTCCTCCTCTGCCGGTCGCTGCGCCGCCGGCTCAGCCGCTTCTCCTGCGCCTTCTCCTCGCCGCTCCTCGCTGAGTCATCGACCAGATCGACGTCCATGTTCAGCAGCGGCGGCGGCATCTTCAGCGGAGGAGGTCGCGGCGGCGGCATCTTCAGTGGCGTCACCGGAAGGAGGGGGAGCAGCCGTGCCCGGACGAGGTTGTCCCCAACTCCTGCATCTAGTCGTCGACCTTACCAACACTGCAGTCGCCGCTGCTGGTCGAGGTCGCCCACCGGCCCCGCCGGACTGCAGGTCATCCTGCCCGACATGGTACGTACGAGTCTATTGCCCCCCCCCCCTCAATCCCCTATGTTGATCCCGACATGGGGAGCTACGCAGTTATCCTGATACATGTAACTGTAGGACATTTATTTGATTGTATGAGTGATGTAGTGTACGGCCAGAGTATTGATTTGATTTGTGCTTTGTCGATTGATGCACATGGGGAGCTATGCAGTTATCCTGATACATGTAACTGTGGTGTTTGTGAACTTTAATTATAGATATACACTTTTATTTTGATTCGATGATTCTTAACTGCAAGCAAGTTCGATGCCCTGTGTCAGTGGTAACGATGTCCTATCTTTGCGGAGGACTCATGTTTTGATTTTCCATCTTTCCTGATGCTCTATCATCAAACGCTCCTGTTCGGTGACATTTATTTGGCTGATGATTCTGATTGTATTCTGGCCGACCTGTGACTGTCACTACAATTTTTTCAATTGTTTTTGGATGGTTGCACCTGTGCTGGCATCGAGAAATCACACTGCTTGTGCACTTGTGCTTGCATTCTAATAAAATGAAACCAAGGGGTGTGCCCCTTATCTCTAAGAAAAGAATATGATTCTTGAATTGATCTATAACCGTTTCAGGTTAGCTATACTCCTCTTGTTTTGAATTTTTATGTACCATATAAGCTTGCAGAAATGAAGAACAGGCATTAAGATCAAAATCTTGTACACAAATCCTTTTTTTAATGGTAGCAAGTAAGAACATTTTTATTTTGTTATCAGCACTTGCCAATGATGAGCCATGATCTAGCATGCAAATCTTAAGTAGTATCGTTCACAAGGCCTTTAGCATAAATTAAACTTTATCCAACTAGATAATTGCAATTGAACTCTTCTTAAGGTAATTCTCTGTTTTATCTGAACTCACTAAGATTGTTTGCTTTTTCTTCGGTCTTTTGCGCATTTAAAATGCTAGAGAAATTTTTGCCAGTCTCTTTAATTTTCACGCAAAGCTAAGATGTTTCCCATTTATAATTTAGAGACAAGCATCTTGTCAAAGCTTAGGCTTACAATGGAGACACCATCAAGTGGCAATTGCAAAGTTCTGTGCTTGATATGTCAGTATCTTTCTAATCTCCCACCTCACGCGCTGAAATTAAAGGGGAAAGGAGCACACAATGAGCACCCACAAGTAATATATTCTGCCAAATATATACAAGCATGCCTACACAATGCTAGTAATAATCGTTGTGTACAATGTCGCCATACATTGTGGAGCAAGGCCAGAACTCTGTTTCTTCATCTACATTTGCACAGATGAGCAATTATTATCTTCTTGCCTTTTTCAGGTATTTGGCAATATTGGCTCTTGGGCTGCCCAATTGATCACTGAAGCTGGTGGCAAGGTGGTCTCCATCAGAGATGTCACAGGGGCTGTCAAGAACTCCAATGGCATTGACATAGCCAAGCTGATGAAGCACTCGGCAGAGAACCGCGGGATCAAGGGCTTTGACGGAGGCGACGCCGTCGACCCGACCTCGCTGCTCACGGAAGAGTGCGATGTGCTCATTCCGGCAGCTGTGGGAGGAGTCATAAACAAGTAATCTTCTATTTCCTCGTCCCATCTCACTTCATCCAATCTTTATCAGATTACTGCTCAGAACCTCACTTAAAGTATCCTCCTGGCTGTTATTTTTTGTGTATCTGAATACATTTTTGTTAATAAAAAGTCCATTCGATTATCTTCTTCTACTAGGGACAATGCTGATGCCATCAAAGCAAAGTACATCATCGAGGCTGTTAACCACCCAACAGACCCCGAGGCCGACGAGGCAAGAACACCAACATTTTGCCACAAAACTAAGCTGAATTTGTTGACACATTCACACATTGGCTGACAGCAGAGAAATGTTCATGTTCATGGTGCAGATTCTGGCAAAGAAGGGCGTGCTGATCCTACCGGACATCATGGCCAACTCCATATCTCTTACTCTACCTTATTACTTGCAAGCTCACGGCTTTGCATTACTCTTCAGTTCTGGTTACTAGTTTGAATCTGTAAAAGTATTTGACGAAGCACATGAGCTTTATACAGTGGACATGTAACTAAATTCTGAATGTTGCTTCCTTATGCTTAATGGAGTAGGTGGGCAACTCCCTTTTGTCTAAGATTTTATAAATATTATTAATTGACTTGATTATTTGCTAGTCTGTGATATATGTATTCTGTAAAACAGGTCATGACTGATTCTGCAGTTGCTGATTCGATTTTTTTGCTTCCAATGCTTTGTTAGATTGATAAGGGCAATGACAAATCCACTATATTCAACACACAGCCCAACTCAGCAGGCACGAGCCATGTCGACAGTCGGGGTGGCACTCGGGTGCATGCTCGCCTTGACAGTCATCAAGGTCGCAATAGAGTCGGTGGAGGCTGTGCTCGGAGACGCTGAGAGAGAGTCTATCAAGCATATGTCCATGCTGTTGTGGCTGAAGCGACTTATGGATGCCAACATGCTTGAAGATTTTGAAGATGAAACCGACCTCAACCTGGTATGGATTCTGTCGATTTGGTCACTATCAATGTTGATATGAATGATGTTGTTTAATAACATATTAATATTTTTAGATAATGAACTACATCTAAAACTTTTTTTATGTAGTGAAGTAGATCTGAACCTCACTGTTGGAGTTGATCTTTGAGTCAATGTTAAGTAAAAGCTACATCTGCTTGTTGATGCCAAGACCGCCATTTCGTTCCTAAATGTCCCTGCCTTCTTATGTTTCACCAATAGTAAGCTATGTCAACAAATATCATGATTTGATTGAGGGGAAAGTGAAGTAAAACTAGTCTGTTATCCCACGTGTAATATCAGTTTATGCACTGTTTTTGTCAAGCACCTGACTGAAACTAGTTTGTACTGCCATCTCTGCCCCTTTCAAGCCTTCCATGGTACTGACACACTACATTGTACCTCTTGCAGTGGGCAGCCACGATGAAGAAGATTAAGATGCCACATAACATGAGATTGATGCAAAAGCGCATAGAAAAGATAAAAGAGGACCGTGAGGAGCGGCAAGGTCCCGACATCCAGGATACAACAGGATATGTGGAGGAGGCAGAAATCATCCGGAGGACTTATGATTGCATATCTTGGAGCAACAGTTATTTCCCCCTCCTTTTGACTACAGTGGTTGGAGTCAGTAGGTAGTGATTAGAGTAAGTAGGTAATACTTTTCATTGGAATATAACTTGCAAGTTGATGGATTCAGAACCTTTGTGCTATGAGATACAGTTACAGTAGGAGATTCAGACACTGTTCTTGTGATTATGCCACTGGACTATTGCCATTTCCCATTAAAATTAGTTAGGAATTTTGTATATTTAGGCGGTGTATGCCACCGTATTGAATGGACATCTTGGAAAACCAAAATTGGCTCAATTTGGAAGGATGGTTGCTTTATATGAATTTTTTGCCTGCTTTGCACGCGTTGCCACATGTGCATTCCCATGCCTCAGCCATAATCATTGTCGACAAATATTGCAATCACCTTTAGCATGGAACAGAATAAGTATGGCCCCTATTTTAGTTCTCTTTGTCATGTTCGCGTGCGCAACCTATTTGCCAATGAGCAAGTTTAGCATCTGTTTGTTCATTGCAGAGCTTATGCTGGTTGCCTGGTTCTTATTGTTGTCCTGGCTATCTAGTTAGTACCAGAACTCTGTTAGAGTAAAGCTAGACGTGACATCTGTTACAGTATTGTTACCCAACAGACTTAGGCCTAGATTTATTAGTTGTAAATTTGTTAGCTCAATGTATCGCATTAGTTTCGAAGCAAAACACGAGCTGCAACGTACCAACTCTTGTCCATCCTGTACAGAGAACCTTCCTTCAGCTCACAACACACTTCAAACTTCTTCTCTCTTCTATCGATCTTAGCCACAACATATGTAGTCAACTGCCATGCATCTAGTATCTCGTTGATAACACATTTTCTGACGGCATTTATGCTCCATCTGACCAACTCAAACATACAAGGAGTGAAAACTCGGGCAGCATGTTTCTCAAGACTTGAAGCATCCGCGTCTGTAAATGGAACGGACTGCAAGGCCATGATGTCTAGGATCGCCTCATTCAAGCGTCATCCCGAAAGGCAACGCTCATAGTGCTCTAGCATATCAAACAATGTCATCTTACCCTCAAGATGTGTATGTAGCACGGAGTTTAGGCTCTCACTCCGCTGATTGCTGCTCAATCCTAAGAAACAGCGCCCCACCAGGTATGGAGCACACCACAACTTCCTCATCTGATACATCTGATGCAACCACGACTCCTCACTTGTCACTTCATTCCTTTGTAAGAACTCTATCCATTTTCTCTCATGCTTTTCAATACAAGACGAGTCATATATGAAAGATTTGAATTCTTCCCTAACCTTGTCATCATGCAGATGGCGTACGATGTTCTGTTGAATGTGCCATACACACAGCCTGTGGTATGAGTCAGGCCACACCACCCTGATCGCTCTCTGCATTGCAAGGTCCCCGTCAGTGATTACAGATATCAGATGCTTCTGCGCCATGGCTTCAGAAAATGTCCGCAACATCCACTCGTACGCCTCGTTAGTTTCATGAGAAATGATCCCGCATCCAAAGATAACTGTGCTGCGGCGGTGATTCAACCCGACAAACGGCACAAACGACAAATTGTACTTATTGGTCCTATATGTGCTATCAAAAACCACAACATCGCCGAAAGCCTCGTAGTCAAGGCGAGATTGAGTATCGGACCAGAACAATCCCTTCAGATGCCCATCTTTATCAACCAAGTATTTGAAGAAATAATCTGGGTCTCTCTCTTGCCGCGCCATCATGTGACAGATCATCGTCTGAGCATCACCAGCAGCGACTGTTTCCTGCTTGTAGCGATGGCAGAAGTTATAGATGTCCCTCGCCGTGCATCCAACCTGGTCATATCCACCGTACTGCATGCACAACACATCCATGATTTTGTGTTTCCGGATTCCAACACTTTCCATCTCTATAATGTCCGCTTTCTGCTCGTCGCTGATTCTTCTGTGGGAACGCAAAAAGCAAGCAAGGTCTCGTGGGGCCAGAGGATGGTTGTGTTCATCGATGAAATCCTTCACAAACCACCGCCCTGTTTTGGCGACTCTTGCAATCAAATTTCGCTTTACACCCCACACGAGTGATATTCCGTGGCTTCCTCTTCCTATCTTCTCTCTTCCTCTTCATGTGCTTCTCTTCACGGCAAACTTCATGACTACAGACAAGTTTCCTCAGAATTATCTTCTCGTTTGCTTCATCCCACTCAACATAGCCTTTTCTCACACTAAAGCCTTTCTCAAGAGCATACTTGTTATAGAACTCAAAACCTTCATCCTCGCTATGAAACATCCTGCTGACAATGTTTACGTACTCATCCAAACACTCAGCACTTACATCGGCCATCTATTCCTGCATATCACATACAAATTAACAACTGGTTTCAAACATGCACCGGCAGTAAAAGAATTTCCATGCTCACATATTCCCCTCAAGGTAAGAGGTTCAGAGTTTCAGAAGTTCATGAAGGCTTATTTTGTTCAGCATATCTTCAGAAGTGAATTAATACTATGGTATACAATGAAGCTAATTATTCTAGTCAACTGGCCACATAGTCTTTTTACCATCAGAATCAACGATAAGAGATATTCAGTGGGTTGGAACATGTTTACAATAAATTACCTTTAAAACAAGCTCAAAGTATCCAATATCAAAATCCAGTTTAGTCGGAGTAAAAGGCTTGACTACTTCCTCACCAGTACCATCCTTCCCTCTGCAACCGGTTAACAAAATACAGAAAACGGAATCAGAATATTCGACTCGCTCCATGTACCAAAAAGAATGACCATAACTCAACATCATAACTGTACACCAGGATATGAGCAGTACAAATGGTCAGACCTGCATCTTATATATTGGCCAATTGCAAGGCCCAACACAGAAGTATGTCTAGGGAAACAAATTTGAACTTGGCCACATTATGACGGATCTGTCTCTTCTGCACAAGATCATAGCACATCCATTCATTTTTATATTATACACAAACTTCAAAAGCAGTAACCTTGAATGCGGCAAATAATTTTGTATCCGCCAACTGATTAATTAAGCTGGCATGCTCGCTAGCTCACCTAATTTAGGCTGTTTTTTTCATGGTGGGGCTAGTTAGTACTGATTCTTTAGACTATATATCTCTTGCGATTTTTCACAACAAACTTATTGTGTGTTTTGTACTCTTCATGTACTATTGGTTAATTAAGGTAGGTCATTTGGATCCTATGATGTCATATGAAGTTTGACAGCAAATTGAATAACACTGCAACTGTTATGTGATCACTTCAGTTTGTTTTCTTCTGCCTCTAAACTCTCTAGCTAGCTACTTATTGACATTTTTGCCATGGACAGGAGTTGATGTTGAGGCCATGGTGGATCAGAATGTTTGGAATGTTGATCGTCTTAGAGACCAGAAGCGTTTAGCACCTGGTAAGGGTCCTCTGGATCTCTTCCTTTTTCGTATATGTATGTATATATGCCACACAATATTCTCACACACCTCTGTTTCACAAAACAGGCTCTACTCCTAGCACCGATGATATTCGAGAGGTGAACGCGGCTGTGAAAGGCTTGCGGAAGGAGTAACTTGTGTTGTGGGCGGTTGCAATAATCCATATACTACTACCAAGTCCGCTGTGATCTTGTCAAGCTACCGTCTCGCTAGCTACCTGAGAACTGCAGTTTTATCAGAACAGACGCATGTACATTTATGCAGATGTCAACTAGATAGATAGAACAACACGAAATACCACTGCTCTCGAGTCTCCACAATTCTTGCAAGACCTGTGGATAGTGCTTGACCCCATCCCTCTTACCATTTGTTGCCGCTGGACGCAATTTAGACAAACAAATCAAAACATCTGTACCAAACTGTCCCAAGGTTGTTGGCTTTTAATCTGAAATTCCTCTGACAGCCGGCGGACTGTCTGACTAGCAACGCACGGGGCGGCGGGCGGGGGGCGGGGGGAGGGGGAGGTGGGAGGGGGGAGGGGAGGGAAAGGCACCTGTCCACAAAGTGCTTGCTGGCATTGCTGGGCGTCGCCGGCTGCTTCACGGAGGGAGGCGCTGCAGTCGGCGGTGGGGTAGGGGAGACTTCGTCGGGCTCGGCGCGCCGCAGCGGACGGACAACAGTTCCTGGCGTTGGGCAAGGGCGGCGGAACGCTGGTGCTTGATTGGATCGGGGCCGCCGCCGGATCTCTTGATCGGAACAGCGGAAAGGGCGGCGGTGGCGGCTATGCGAGCAGAAACGTGCGGGGGCGCGGGAGGCGGGGGTGGGGGCGGACGAGCTAATTTTCTTGCGGAACGGATTTTTTTTGACCATTCTACCCTTTTGACCAAAAATTAAATTTTTAACTGATTTTTCAGATCCGACGGTCAAGAAAAATCAGTGGTGGAGTTACTCGAAAGTACAACTTGTAACCCGCCAATCACCCTAAAAGAGCTCTACTAAGATAGGGTCTCAAATAGTTTGTGCCTTGCATTTTTTCTAGAGCAGTGCTATACGGATGACAGCTCTGCACACAGTTGTGAATGATGTATCAAATCATCCCTTAGATTGGATCATTTTGAAAATCAGCACCGTTGAAGATAGGCGTCGTTCAGATTTCGTCCGTGGACTGCTGTGTGTGCAGAGTAGTTTTGTTCTTTTTAAACATTTACTGCTTTCTTTACCGGTGTAATAGTAGGCAATGTAGTAAACGCTGGAGATACAGTAAGCACGGCGTATATACACGTGGAAGGTGATGCTTTTGAAATATTGCTCCCAACTTCATGGATGTCAACTACTGGTATATCTTTTTTTATTTATCAAAAGGGGTTTTCCCCGGTTCCATTTTATTAAAATGAACCCACGACAGTTCACCTCATTCAAACTTGGCCAAAGTGGCAAGTGAGACCAACATAACAAGCAGGCAACAAGACGACTATCCAGGAAACTTGACGATTTTAAGACATCACAAGCCACTGATTAAACGCCAATAGGCAATAACTAAGAGATGAGCTACGAAGCACATATCATATCGTGGATCGGCACGTCCTAAGGGCAGGATCTGAAAAGGGCAGACGCACTGCCTTTTCTTATAGAAGGAAATTGTTGAAACACAATTTACAAAGGGGCACGTGTTTTTAGGGGATGTGACAAAATCCCAAAAAACCATGAAAAACCTAGAACCGGCTCAGCCCATACCGACAGATGACAAGGCCCCAACGAAAGCCAAATCACGTTGCTTAATGGCCTCGAAAGCAAGTAATGTCATCCGTTGCCCCGTGAAAACATCGTTTGTTTCTCTCCTTTTCAGAAAAAAAAAGGCAGGCGATCACGTATATCTTTCTTCTTCTTCCGTTTTGGAGTGGATATCTTTGCTCATCTCAAATAGTTTGTGCACCATGTGACACACGTCGTAAGAAATCCAAACAATTCAAAATTTGTTTTGCACATCAGCTAGCGTGCGCCTGCTGAATAGTTTCTTGCTCGCACCATGCCTAACTTTTCCCTGGAGGTTCTCTCCGGTATCTTCTCGAAAATGAGCACTCGCACTCAAGTAATCTGTAAGAACAAAAAAAGCAACGGTTGATCAGATGGCCGAGTTGGTCTAAGGCGCCAGATTAAGGCTCTGGTCCGAAAGGGCGTGGGTTCAAATCCCACTCTGGTCAAATTCCTTTTTTTTCTTCTCGTTTTCCTAAAAGAAAACGCACATGCATATATTATATATGTATCTTATAAGTTGATGGAGTTCGACTTACCATTGGTTGATGCCATGGTTTTTCAGTTTCCAATGCATGCACATGCGGTAGGAGTTCGTGCCTGCGTGTCCAGCTACCCAAGACGAAGCAACCAGCGCGATCTAGCGAGGCGCACCAACCTCACGACGCACATCGAAGCAGCAGCCAGGAGCACTTGCACATCGAAGCGCCAGGTGTTCCCCTCCAACGCGCACGTCACCGCCCGGGAATTTCCGGCCTCCTCCCTCCAGTCTGAACACGGCCGTGGCGGTGAACTTGGCCCCTACTGCATGTCCTCGGGCACGACCAGTTCACTTCCCTGGCGCCATCGACCTCGATCGCGTCCTCGCCTTGTCAACGTCGGCCGGCTCCATCATTTCGTCTCCGCTACAACCCGACTGCATATACATAAGCAAACGCGCGCACACGGTCACCTAACACCAGTACACACATACGCACGCACGCACGCACGGAGGCAAGCTAGATCGGCCAGCATGGGGAACTGCTTCCGGTCCGGCGGCAAACCCCCGACCCCGGCCGAAGCGCCGTCGTCGTCGTCGTGGTCCACCAAGGAGAGCGGCGGCGGCGGCGACGGGAGGGAGGAGTCGTTGGAGACGTACCGCCGGTGGCCGAGCGCGGGCGGGGGCGCGGGCGGGCGTGTCCTGGACGCGCCGAGGCTGCGGGTGTTCACGCTGGCGGAGCTGCGGGCGGTGACGCGCGGGTTCAAGCCGGAGATGGTGCTCGGGGAGGGCGGCTTCGGGCGGGTCTACAAGGGCTGGGTCGACGAGCGCAGCCTCAACCCGGCCAAGAGCTCCGCCGGCGTCGTCGTCGCCGTCAAGAGGCTCAACGCCGAGAGCGTCCAGGGCCTCCAGGAGTGGCAGGTGAGCTCATCTCATCCTCCCGCCGCCGGTTTATGTTGCTTGCCTTGCCTGCCTCTCGCGGCTCCGTTACTGGTTGATCCAGTCAGTCTCTCCCATCCATGCATTTTTCCTGGTCAATTTGCACTGGATTAGTTTTGTCTCAGCAGGGATGGATTTTCCGTCCCTTTCCGTTAGACGATAATGTCAATGGAGAACATTTCCCAGCGGCTCGTTGTCGTGGCCTGTCATCGGTTTACTAGCCTGGTCAACCCTGCATGTACCTAGCTGATAAGTAACTCGCGTGCCAATGCCAACACCAACAAGCAACAAGCTGCATTTTTCAACTCCATCCACGGTTTGCTTCCAACACGCATGCTTCTAAATCCATACTACTGTTCAAATCCATGATTCTTTTTAACACCATGCAATCGCAAGCATTCACCCTATGGAACGCACTCCTGTACACCCTACACCTTCCTACACCTATGAGCAACCCCGAGATACTGAGTCGGCCCACATTTTAAAGTCTCATCAAATTTTGAAAAAAAAAATACACATGAACATTAAAGTGTATACCAAATTTTCTTTTAAGTTTCAGAATCAAATGCGCTGGCAGGGAAGAAAAATCACATCCCTTTCTATGTGATAATAATGTCAATAGAGAACATTTCCGCGCTTCAGCTAGTCGTTGTCTTGGCCTGTCGGTGTACAAGTCTAGTCAATCCTGTGTGTAACCTAGCTGATAAGTAATTCGCGTGCCATTGCCCACAAGCAACAAGCTGCATTTTTCAACTCCATGTGCTTGTTGGTGTGCTTCTAACACGCTTATAAATTCATACCAACTGGCTGAATCCATGATTATATTTGACGCAAAACTTGAATTTAGACAGTGAAACTATAGCTTGTATTTTAAGATGTATGCTAGTATGATTGGGGCCATGCAGGCAATGCGCGCCTGAAAATAATGTCACTTTGCTATCTCAATTCCATTGCTCGTATGCTTTGGTTGGTTGATTCATTTTCCTAGTCGATTTGCTACATATAAAAATTTACAGATGGACTAAGTCAATTTTCATGAGTGGATTTCCTGCTCCTTAGCTCCATGGAGCTCTGTTTTGGGGAAAAAAAATTCAAAATAATAATAATCATATTTTAAAATTTCATAAACTCTGAAAAAAATACATATGAACATTGAGTTGTACTCCCTCTGTAAAGAAATACTAGCCATACCCGCGCGACGGCACGCCGCGCCTGTTGATACATTGTATTCATAAATATGTCTACCGCCTCTTACTTTGACTAAGAGACGAACTACATCTATATTTAATTGGATGAATGAGCCAGTGTTGTCACTAAGCATATAACAATTCACGTATAACTTTGTTTTACAAGTGTAAACTTGGTTGGCCCGAGCCTCCAACACAGAAATGGGGCGAGCATTGTGAGCAATGAAAGGACATTTTTGTGGTTGGTACTCTAGCCTGTTCGCTTGGGTACAGATTGTAAAGCAAGCAGATACAGTTAATCTGAAGAAAATCAAATTACAGAGTAAAAGGTACTGCTCTGTCTCATAAAGTAAGACATTTTTCCACTTTTTCACTCTAGTGTAGCGTAAAAAAACGTTTAAATCGAAGAGAGTAGTATATACCCACAAAATTAGACATTCCTTTTAGAGTCTAAACAAATATTTTGCTCAGCAGCCAACAATTCCTAAAGCGGAGGTGGGTCAGAGTGAGACGTGGAGTGCTCCCTGTAATACTAAACTTGTAAAACTTTCTCTCAATCTTAAAGCTTCACACGCAAGCTTTCGCATGTTCTGAAAAAAAAAACCCTAAAGCAAATGATGTGCATCTGTGACATACGTTACATGTAAATTCTCTTCTCTTGTCTTCTATGATCATCTTGACATTATCACATAAAAATATCATCCATTTACGTGAATCAGAAGCACACATACTGGTAAACTCATTTTCACCTACTAATCATGAAATAACAGAATTTTAGAACGATGTGACGAATTCTACATCAAGGCGCTAGCAGCAGAATAATTGAAGTTACCGATGAGCTGACTTAAATACCTGTACAGTGGGAAGTAGCAAATTACATGATCCGTAAAACAGTTATATCACTAAAAAGATCACCAATTGTTTGAGAAAATCAAGGGATAACCTAGCTAGCGTATGCAATATATATGTGACCCAGTGGAAAGAACTGCATCAGATTGCCCTTGTCAAACAAAATGCAGGAGACACATGTATTGTGTGTGACTATCCAACCGAATAAATTTCAACAACTAAAATTAAAGAAGTTGGATCAGTACGTACCTTAGTAGAAATGAGACCAGACTTTTAGGACCCGGGTGTCTAGACACCCGCATATCGCCACCGTTCACGCAACGCAGGAGACCAGGGATCTGTGCCATGCACTGCAACGTTCTCTCGTTTTGCAGGTCTACTTGAACAGTAACAAGGACAGCTGGGTCTCGTAGGACACTGTGCATCACAGGGAGGCCACCGCACATGTCACTTCCGATGCACAGTTACAATACCTTTTTCCCTTCTATCTCACGCATCACCTCTCTGTTCCCTTTTTCTCTCACAGTAGAACCTTTGTCAGTTTCTCTCTGTCTCATAGCACATCTCTCATAAAAAAATTCTCTCTCAGTCTCTCTCCTCCCCTCACGGGCTCTCTCCACACGTGAAACAGACTTAAAAAATCCTAGGCGAAGAAATGTGGACGGTCTCTCAGACTCGGAGTCACACGTCTCACCACAACTCGCCGTCAAATAAAAGCTTAGTACTCCCTCTGTTCCTCAATATAGTGCGTATTAGTTTTCTGAGACAATTCCGCAATGTAGTGCGTAGTTCGAGTCCAGTCCAATTTTAGACAAAACTAACCCTCTGCCAACCCACCCAATGCATCGCCTCCTTCCCTTGTTTATTCCCTCTCGTACACATGGAATGGGACAGAGCAAGATGATGGGAGGGCGCGGTAGTTTTACTTTAATTTTCTAGTCTCCTGACGCATTGGGCAGATGGTGTCTGCTACAGATCGATAGGGGTATTTCTCGTCCAAAATATAACGCCAGCACATGCATTGGTATGTGGGCTTCTCTCTATGCGCATTACATTTAGGAATGGAGGGAGTATTATTTAAAGTACTGACTAGGTGAGCCTGTGTGAGCTCTCTCGACAACTTTCTGCACGCGTCACACAAACTAGTCATAGATAGGTATCTACTGCTCAGTGCCATGTCTGCAGCTATATGAGACTAATGAGCTGACAAAGCTAGCAGGTCCTGCAAATGGTCTGATCCTAGCCAGACCTAGCGCGAATCTTATAGAGACTCAACGGGTCTGATAAGGGGGTGCCTAGACTCCCGGGTGCCACCACACCTTTCCCTAGTAGAAATATAGAGTAGGCTGATCATTCATCATAAGCAATTTCAGCCCCAGGCGTGAACTCACACGGGCTACAGCAACACATAAAATCGCCGCAAACTGCCGTTGCCGCTGCAGCTGCATCTGAAGCGAATGCCAGCTGAGCAAGCCCCATGGCGGCCGTCATCGGCCCTCGCTCTCTGTCGTGCTCCAACGCTGGCGCTCCCCTTCCTGTCCACCTTCCCATCCTGAAAGAATCTGCCCGCGGCATGCTCGCGTGCCCCCACTGCGAGCCGATCGAGGCGCCATCGTTACCTCAACGGACGTTGCCACTTACCAGGGAGTGCCCTCCGGTCTCCACAGCATCAGCATGCTCGCCAACCGGCCACAGTCCCCGTCCCTGCGGAGGTCTCCTTCGGTTACATGGCGCACACCCTCGCACGCTGCGGCACACCGCGCGCCGAGTCCGCGTCGTGCACTTCCTCTCCACACCGTCGTCGCCCGTGTGCTATGCGCCTTGAAACGACGCCTCGCGCGCTGGGACCCATACTCGTTTTTTTTCGATAAACATGGGATCACCCCCGGCTCCATTTCATATAGAAAGAAGCCACATCGTAGCAGTACCTTACATACCCAAAACACCCATACAGAGATCAGTCTACAGCTAGAATAGTTTCAGGAGGAGATCTACCTCCCAGATACAAACTCTTAAAAATAGAAATGATGGGAGCATGCTGCAAAATAGACAGCCACATCTACCTAACACTCGATCCACTCAAACACGAGGCTATCACACTCCAGGCTAACCTAGACAGATAAACCCTCCGCTCCACCGATGCTGACCACATGGATGCTGTCGCTTTCCTCTGGGTGCTGCAGTTGGTACTCCAGTGTGGCCCTTCCTCCGTGCGCAGCATTTCCAACTGCCTTTTTCCAGAGCCCAACATCAACGCTTTGGTCTTCAAACCACTTGCGGCAGCTCAGCCTGGTTCCAGCATCAACGGATTTCTCGGGGTTCTCCAGATCAGATCTTGAAACTCTTGCATCTTCCCCCCTTGGAGATCTTGGAACAGCTTGGTCCAGTCCCTCAAGTAGCGGTAAACTAGCCCCAGAACCTATTTCATAGAGATCCAAGAGCACCTATTAAACACTACAGAATTTCTAACATTCCACAATCCCCACAAGACAGCAGAGCTCACAACATTCAGTTGCTTGCATTTTTTGGCGCACAGCCAGAATTTAGCTACAGATTCAAAATCAACCACAGAAATGTTAAAGACAGTATTAACTTCAGCCCAAACTAGCCTAGCTACCACACATTCAAAGAGCAAATGACGAACAGATTCAATCTCCTTGCAAAAAACACACTCTAATGGCTTCATTATGCCTCTCTTCCTAAGATTATCACAAGTCATGATTTTATTCTGTGAAAAGAGCCATAGAAAACCCTGCACCCTGGGTGGAACTTTCACACTCCAAACAACAGGGAGGTAAACAGGTTGCACCCCCCTGAAGTTCACAATAGCATACAGTGATCTAGAAGAATAAAGTCCTTTCGACTCATATTTCCAGATCAAAGAGTCAGCCTCCTGGGAGAAAACAGTCAGTGACAAAATTTCAATCAATTCAAACCATTGCAACATCAGATCATCTGAGAAGGTCCTCCTAAAGGTGCATTTGAGCTCCTGGCCATCCCAGATCTCTGCAATGGTTTTGTTTTTTTCATTCACCAAGACATACAAGTCCCAGTATTGGGTAGCTAAGGGGGTGTTACCATACCAGGTATCCTCCCAAAATCTAATCAACCTACCATCACCCACCTGCCACTTGTACCCCACTTTCACAGCCTGCAATGCCCACATCAAACCTTTCCAAAACTGAGAGGGGTGTGGATCTCTACAGCAGAGGATGTTGGGCTTTTAGTATTATATTTGTTATCTACAATTCTCCTCCACAGAGAACCTTCTCCAGCAATGTATCTCTTAACCCAAGATTCAATCAGGCAGAGGTTCATATCTTGGAGGTTTGGAACCCCCATACCCCCAAACTCTTTCTTCATGCAAATGGAAGGCCAATTAGCCAAATGAAGTTTATGAGCACCATCAGTGTCACTCCATAGACAATTGGCCATATGGGAATTAATCAAATTAAGAGCCCACTTGGGGAATTTGAAAAAAGACAGGAGATAGATAGGGATGCTAGCTAAGCATGTTTTAATAAGAATAATCCTCCCTAAATATGACAACAACTTCCCTCTCCACCCAGCTATTCTTGCCAGAATCTTATCAATCAGGAATTGCAGGTCCTCCCTGCTTAATTTGTCAAAGTGCAATGGGATGCCTAGATATTTGATAGGGAAGGAACCCACCACACATTGAAAAATGTCTACAAACTCATCCAACTCATGTGGAGCAACATTAATGGGAACTAGAGCACTCTTGTGGTAATTTATCCTCATACCAGACACCTGCTCAAAACAGGTAAGAATCCATTTAAGATTTAAGGCTACTCTACTATCTTTCTCTAAAAACAATAATGTGTCATCAGCATATTGCAAACACAAGACCCCCCAGGAGCCAACTCAGGACATAAGCCCCTAATCAAGCCTGAGTGGGATCCTTTGATTAACATCCTAGAGAAAACATCTACTACCAAGTTAAAAAGTAAAGGAGCTACAGGATCTCCCTGCCTCAAACCTTTACCAGTGAGGAAGAAATCACTTTCCTCCCCATTTAATTTGACTCCAACAGAGCCTCCTTGAGTAATACTCTTAATCCAACCAATCCACTTAGACCCAAATCCTCTCAGAGCCAACATCTCATAAAGGAAATCCAGGTTAACTTTATCATAGGCCTTTTCATAGTCTATTTTAAACACTAAACCCTGTCTACCAGTGGAATGCACTACATGAACCACTTCATGTGCAGACACCACACTCTCTAAAATATATCTCCCCCTTACAAAGGCAGATTGGAAGTCAGAAATCAGCCTACCAATCACCCCAGCAAGCCTATTAGTAAGAACCTTAGTAAAAATCTTGAACACACAATTAAGGAGACTAATAGGTCTAAATTTGTTCATAGTCTTAGCCTCGTTCTCTTTCGGAATCAATGTAATCATGGCAAAATTAAGTCTAAACAGGTCCAGGTTACCATTAAACATCTCAATAAGATCCTTTTTAACCAAGTCCCAAAAGTTTTGATAGAACATAAAGGGCATCCCGTCAGGACCAGGGGCCCCATCTGAATAAGACCCAAACACTGCATTTTTAATCTCCTCTTCAGAGAACTTGGCCTCTAATCTAGCATTCTCCTCAGGAGACACTTTGTCTTGTTCACTATAAAAGTCATCCTGTAAATGCATGTCAGGTTTAGCCTCCCAACCAAACAAATTCTTATAGTAATCAGTAGCTATCTTCTACATACCCACACTATCGCTAACTGGGCCATCATCCCCTTCCAGGACATGAATAATCTTTTTTCTTCTCCTCTGGTTAGCTACTGCTTGGAAATAAGCAGTGTTTCTACCCCCCTCTAAAATATCTCTATCTCTAGACCTTTGTCTAGCTTTAATTTCCTCTACCTCCCACACATGTTGTAATTCTTTAAGGATGCAACACGTCCTATCCTTGTCCTCATCAGTCACTGAACCAGACTCAACTCTGATATCTAGAGAATCATACTCCTCCATAAGCTTTTTCTTGTCTCTCCTCAGGGCAACCTCTATGTTTCTACTCCACCCTTTAGCTAGCTTCCTAAAGGTTCTAACCTTATGCTGCCAAATGTCTATAGGATTATTACTGTTACACCTACTAGACCAAGCTCTATCTACTAAATCTTTAAAGTCAGGCCTGGTCAACCACCATTTCTCAAACTTAAAGCTACAGGACTTGGGAATCAAATTAACCCCAGATTCCCAAATCACAGGAGTATGATCACTACCCACCCTAGGTAACACTCTAGCACTAGCTAAAGGGTAAGCAACATCAAACTCAGTGGTGCAGAAAATCCTATCAATTTTAGACATAATCAAATTCTCTTGATTATTGCCACAAGTATATAATCTACCAGACATGTTGATCTCCAACAGAGACCACATGTCTACCCACACATTAAACTTATCAGCCCACCTAAAGCTAATATTGCCATTGTTCTTGTCCTCTACAGTTCTAACAAGATTGAAGTCACCACCAATAATAGCAGCATCAACCCAATCTAGGAAAAGACTATGCAACCCAGAGAGAAAGGCATCTTTATCTACATCATAAGCAGGGCCATAGACTGTAGTAATTCTAAAAACCAGCCCTTTACTCTTCTCCTTGACCAGAACACTAACTGAAAAAAGTCTGATGTCCCAACTAATTATATCAAAGTAATCTAGGTCTACCCCTACTAAAATGCCTCCAGCAGAGCCATTAGAGGGTAAAAGATTCCACTCAAAATTCCTATTACCTAGCAAGTTCTTAAGATAATTTCTAGTAAAACTACTCTGTTTAGTCTCCTGAAAACCAACATAAACAGGATTTAGGGGAAGGATCATATCATCAATACATTTCTTTCTCCCAGGAGCCATAATGCCCCTGGCATTCCAGAAGATGTATCTCATGGACATTTTTCCCTGGGGTGCTTGCCCCATCTATGTCTAACAGGAGTCCATCCTGCTCCTTCATCAACCACACCTCGTTTATCCACATTACTATTTTGAACTAAATTTCCAGAAACAACAATAGACTCACTAAGACTGCTGCTAGCATCTGAAGACATATTTTCACCAATTTTAACACCAACACTACTAGTCATATCAACTAACTCATCAACAGGAAGAACACAGAAAGGGTTTTTTGAAGCAATACCTCTCATTGTAGGAATCTCAAGATTTTTCTTCATTTTCAACATTTGAGCCTTCTCAATAGTATTTTGACTCCCAGTCACCTTGGCACTTTTCCTAGCAGCTTGTACAGGGCCCCAATTTTTCTACTTCCTCCTCTTCTGGACCCCCTGTTCCTCAGGCACTTTCTGTCCTTGATACATCTCAGCATCATCCAAAGACTGAAAAGTGGGCATGATATCCTCAGGAAGATCATCTGCCTGGGCCAGCTCCTCAAAAGGATCCTCTTGAACCTCAATCTCCAGCTCTTCCAGCTCTTCAGCCACCTCATCCAATTGCTGCAGCTCAGAGAACATGAAGGTAGTCGCCTCCATCTCAGGGTTCTCCATAGGCATTACAGATGAACCATCCAATCCCTCATCACACTGAGGTTGAGATTTCTCACCTTCCAAGCTAGCTGAATGGGATGAATTCCCTTCCAGAGACCTCTTCTGAGCAGTAGTATTGCTGCAGCTTCCTTTGCCACTCAAGGCCCCCTCATTGTTACCAGATGTATTACTACTTTTCTCAGTGCTGTCTGTTGGGGAACGTAGTAATTTCAAAAAATTTCCTACGCACACGCAAGATCATGGTGATGCATAGCAACGAGAGGGGAGAGTGTCCGTCCACGTACCCTCGTAGACCGTAAGCGAAAGCGTTATGACAACGCGGTTGATGTAGTCGTACGTCTTCACGATCCGACCGATCCAAGCACCGAACGTACGGCACCTCCGAGTTCAGCACACGTTCAGCTCGATGATGATCCC
Source organism: Triticum timopheevii (assembly GCA_963921465.1). Taxonomy (NCBI): domain Eukaryota; kingdom Viridiplantae; phylum Streptophyta; class Magnoliopsida; order Poales; family Poaceae; genus Triticum; species Triticum timopheevii. The sequence goes on from OY997268.1 coordinate 583,158,735, forward strand.
CGGGCTCCGATCTAGCAAAGCTTCGGGGATGAGTTCCGTCAGCACGACGGTGTGGTGACGATGATGATATTCTACTGGCGCAGGGCTTCGCCTAAACTCTGCGACGATATGACCGAGGTGGAATATGGTGGAGGGGGGCACCGCACACGGCTAAGGAACGATCCGTAGATCAACTTTGTGTGTCTATGGGGTGCCCCCTGCCCCCGTATATAAAGGAGGGAGGGGGGAGGCCGGCCGGCCCTTGTTGGGCGCGCCAGGAGGAGGAGTCCTCCTCCTAGTAGGAGTAGGACTCCTCCTTTCCTACTCCTACTAGGAGGGGAAGTAAGGGGGAGAGGAGGGGAAGGAAAGAGGGGGGCGCCGCCCCCCCTCCTAGTCCAATTCGGACCAGAGGGAGAGGGGGCGCGCGGCCCTTCCTGGCCGCCCCTCTCTCTTCCCACCAAGGCCCATGTGGCCCATTAACTCTCCGGGGGGGTTTCCGGTAACCCTCCGGCACTCCGGTTTTCTCCGAAATCACCCGGAACACTTCCGGTGTCTGAATATAGTCGTCCAATATATAAATCTTTATGTCTCGACCATTTCGAGACTCCTCGTCATGTCCGTGATCACATCCGGGACTTCGAACAAACTTCGGTACATCAAAACTTGTAAACTCATAATAAAACTGTCATCGTAACGTTAAGCATGCGGACCCTACGGGTTCGAGAACTATGTAGACATGACCTAGAACTATTCTCGGTCAATAACCAATAGCGGAACCTGGATGCCCATATTGGTTCCTACATATTCTACGAAGATCTTTATCAGTCAAACCGCATAACAACATACGCTATTCCCTTTGTCATCGGTATGTTACTTGCCCGAGATTTGATCGTCGGTATCCAATACCTAGTTCAATCTCGTTACCGGCAAGTCTCTTTACTCGTTCTGTAACACATCATCTTATAACTAACTCATTAGTTACAATGCTTGCAAGGCTTAGGTGATGAGTATTACCGAGAGGGCCCAGAGATACCTCTCCTACAATCGGAGTGACAAAACCTAATCTCGAATTATGCCAAACCAACATGTACCTTCGGAAACACCTGTAGAGCATCTTTATAATCACCCAGTTATGTTGTGACGTTTGGTAGCACACAAAGTGTTCTTCCGGTAAACGTGAGTTGCACAATCTCATAGTTGCAGGAACTTTGTATAAGTCATGAAGAAAGCAATAGCAACATACTAAACGATCAAGTGCTAGGCTAACGGAATGGGTCATGTCAATCACATCATTCTCCTAATGATGTGATCCCATTAATCAAATGACAACACTGTTGGGGAACGTAGTAATTTCAAAAAAATTCCTACGTACACGCAAGATCATGGTGATGGCATAGCAATGAGAGGGGAGAGTGTGTCCACGTACCCTCGTAGACCGAAAGCGGAAGCATTAGAACAACGCGGTTGATGTAGTCGTACGTCTTCACGGCCCGACCGATCAAGCACCGAAACTACGGCACCTCCGAGTTCTAGCACACGTTCAGCTCGATGACGTCCCTCGAACTCCGATCCAGCCGAGTGTCGAGGGAGAGTTCCGTCAGCACGACGGCGTGGTGACGATCTTGATGTACTACCGACGCAGGGCTTCGCCTAAGCACCACTACGATATTATCGAGGTGGATTATGGTGGAGGGGGGCACCGCACACGGCTAAGAGATCCAAGGGATCAATTGTTGTTGTGCCTAGAGGTGCCCCCCTGCCCCGGTATATAAAGGAGCAAGGGGGGAGGGGGCGGCCGGCCTAGTAGGGGCGCGCCAAGGGGAGTCCTACTCCCACCGGGAGTAGGACTCCCTCCTTCCTTGTTGGAGTAGGAGAAGGGGGAAAGAGGGGGAGAGGAGGAAGGAAAAGGGGGCCGCACCCCTTGTCCAATTCGGACCAGAGGGGGGCTGCGCGCCTCCTTCCTTTCGGCCTCTCTCCTCTATTCCCGTATGGCCCAGTAAGGCCCATATACTCCCCGGCGAATTCCCGTAACTCTCCGGTACTCCGAAAAATAGCCGAATCACTCGGAACCTTTCCGAACTCCGAATATAGTCGTCCAATATATAGATCTTTACGCCTCGACCATTTCGAGACTCCTCGTCATGTCCCTGATCTCATCCGGGACTCCGAACTCCTTCGGTACATCAAAACTCATAAATTCATAATATAACTGTCATCGAAACCTTAAGCGTGCGGACCCTACGGGTTTGTGAACAATGTAGACATGACCTAGAACTATTCTCGGTCAATAACCAATAGCGGAACCTGGATGCTCATATTGGCTCCCACATATTCTACGAAGATCTTTATCGGTCAAACCGCATAACAACATACATTGTTCCCTTTGTCATCGGTATGTTACTTGCCCGAGATTCGATCGTTGGTATCCAATACCTAGTTCAATCTCGTTACCGGCAAGTCTCTTTACTCGTTACGTAATGCATCATCCTGCAACTAACTCATTAGTCACATTGCTTGCAAGGCTTATAGTGATGTGCATTACCGAGAGGGCCCAGAGATACCTCTTCGACAATCGGAGTGACAAAACCTAATCTCGAAATACGCCAACTCAACATCTACCTTCGGAGACACCTGTAGTACTCCTTTATAATCACCCAGTTACGTTGTGACGTTTGGTAGTACCCAAAGTGTTCCTTCGGTAAACGGGAGTTGCATAATCTCATAGTTACAGGAACATGTATAAGTCATGAAGAAAGCAATAGCAATATACTAAATGATCAAGTGCTAGGCTAACGGAATGGGTCATGTCAATCACATCATTCTCCTAATGATGTTATCCCATTAATCAAATGACAACACATGTCTATGGTTAGGAAACATAACCATCTTTGATTAATGAGCTAGTCAAGTAGAGGCATACTAGTGACTATATGTTTGTCTATGTATTCACACATGTATCATGTTTCCGGTTAATACAATTCTAGCATGAATAATAAAATTTATCATGAAATAAGGAAATAAATAATAACTTTATTATTGCCTCTAGGGCATATTTTCTTCAGTCTCCCACTTGCACTAGAGTCAATAATCTAGTTCACATCGCTATGTGATTTAACACTAATATTCACATCTGCATGTGATTAATACCCATAGTTCACATCATCATGTGATCAACACCCAAAGGGTTTACTAGAGTCAATAATCTAGTTCGCATCGCTATGTGATTAACACCCAAAAGAGTACTAAGGTATGATCATGTTTTGCTCGTGAGAGAAGCTTAGTCAACGGGTCTGTCATATTCAGAGCCATATGTATTTCGCAAATATTCTATGTCCACAATGCTCTGCACGGAGCTACTCTAGCTAATTGCTCCCACTTTCAATATGTATCCAGATTGAGACTTAGAGTCATATGGATTGGTGTAAAAGCTTGCATCGTTGTAACTTTAACGACGGGCTCTTTTATCACCTCCATAATCGAGAAACATCTCCTTAGTCCTCACTAAGGATATTCTTGACCCATGTCCAGTGATCTACTTATTAGATCAAAATTGTATTCCTTTTCCAAACACAGAGCAAGGTATACAATAGGTCTGGTTCACGGCATAGCATACTTTATAGAACCTATGACTGAGGCATAGGGAATGACTTTTCATTCTCTTTTTATTTTCTGCAATGGTCGGGTCTTGAGTCTTACTCAACTTCACACCTTGTAACACAGGAAAGAAATCCTTCTTTGACTGATCAATTTTGAACTATTTCAAAAATTTATCAAGGTATGTACTCATTGAAAAATCTTATCAAGCGTCTTGATCTATCTATATAGATCTTGATGCTCAATGTGTAAGCAGCTTCACCGAGGTCTTGCTTTGAAAAACTCTTATTCAAGTATCCTTTTATGCTATCCAGAATTTCCATATCATTTCCAATTAACAATATGTCATCAACATATAATATTAGAAATGCTACAGAGCTCCCACTCACTTTCTTGTAAATACAGGCTTCTTCAAAAGTCTGTATAAAACCATATGCTTTGATCAACTCATCAAAGCATATATTCCAACTCCGAGATGCTTGCACCAGTCCATAGATGGATCGCTGGAGCTTGCACAATTTGTTAGCACCTTTAGGATTGACAAAACCTTCTGGTTGCATCATATACAACTCTTTTTTAAGAAAACCATTAAGGAATGCAGTTTTGTTTATCCATTTGCCAGATTTCATAAAATGCGGGAATTGCTAACATGATTCAGACAGACTTAAGCATAGATACGAGTGAAAAACTCTCATCGTAGTCAACACCTTGAACTTGTCGAAAACCTTTTGCGAGAATTCTAGCTTTGTAGATAGTAACACTATCAGCGTCCGTCTTCCTCTTGAAGATCCATTTAATCTCAATGTCTCGCCGATCATTGGGCAAGTCAATCAAAGTCCATACTTTGTTTTCATACATGGATCTTATCTCAGATCTCATGGCCTCAAGCCATTTTGCGGAATCTGGGCTCACCATCGCTTCTTCATAGTTCATAGGTTCGTCATGGTCTAGTAACATAACTTCCATAACAGGATTACCGTACCACTCTGGTGCAGATCTTACTCTGTAAGACCTACGAGGTTTTGTAGTAACTTAATCTGAAGTTTCATGATCATCATCATTAACTTCCTCACTAATTGGTGTAGTAGTCACAGGAACAGATTTTTGTGATGAACTACTTTCAAATGAGGGAGCAGGTACAGTTACCTCATCAAGTTCTACTTTCCTCCCACTCACTTCTTTCGAGAGAAACTCCTTCTCTAGAAAGGATCCATTCTTAGCAACGAATGTTTTGCCTTTGAATTTGTGATAGAAGGAGTACCCAACAGTTTCCTTTGGGTATTCTATGAAGACGCACTTCTCCGATTTGGGTTCGAGCTTATCAGGTTGAAAACCTTTTTCATATAAGCATCGCAACTCCAAACTTTAAGAAACGACAGCTTAGGTTTACTTCTAAACCATAGTTCATATGATGTCGTCTCAACGGATTTAGATGTTGCCCTTTTAATGTGAATGCAGCTGTCTCTAATGCATAACCCCAAAACGATAATGGTAAATCAGTAAGAGACATCATAGATCGCACCATATCCAATAAAGTGCGGTTACGACGTTCGGACACACCATAACGTTGTGGTGTTCCAGGTGGCGTGAGCTGTGAAACTATTCCACATTGTTTTAATTGAAGACCAAACTCGTAACTCAAATATTCGTCTCCGCGATCAGATCGCAGAAACTTTATTTTCTTGTTACGATGATTTTTCCACTTCACTCTGAAATTCTTTGAACCTTTCAACTATTTCAGACTTATGTTTCATCAAGTAGATATACCCATATCTGCTCAAATCATCTTGTGAAGGTCAGAAAATAACGATGCTTGCCACGAGCATCAACACTCATTGGATCGCATACATCGGTATGTATTATTTCCAATAAGTCAGTAGCTTGTTCCATTGTTCCGGAGAACGGAGTTTTTAGTCATCTTGCCCAAAAGGCACGGTTCGCAAGCATCAAATGATTCATAACCAAGTGATTCCGAAAATCCATCTTTATGGAGTTTCTTCATGCGCTTTACACCGATATGACCCAAACGGCAGTGCCACAAATAAGTTGCACTATCATTATTAACTTTGCATCTTTTGGCATCAATATTATGAATATGTGTATCACTATGATCGAGATCCAACAAACTATTTTCATTGGGTGTATAACCATCGAAGGTCTTATTCATGTAAACAGAATAACAATTATTCTCTAACTTTAAATGAATAACCGTATCGCAATAAACACGATCAAATCATGTTCATGCTCAACGCAAATGCCAAATAACATTTATTTAGGTTTAACACTAATCCCGAAAGTATAGGGAGTGTGCGATGATGATCATATCAATCTTGGAACTACTTCCAACACTCATCGTCACTTCCCCTTCAACTAGTCTCTGTTTATTCTGTAACTCCTGTTTCGAGTTACTAATCTTAGTAACCGAACAAGTATCAAATACTCATGGGCTACTATAAACACTAGTAAGGCACACATCAATAACCTGTATATCAAATATACCCTTGTTCACTTTGCCATCCTTCTTATCCACCAAATATTTGGAGTAGTTCCACTTCTAGTGACCATTTCCTTTGCAGTAGAAGCACTCAGTTCAGGCTTAGGTCCAGCTTTGGGCTTCTTCACGGGAGTGACAACTTGTTTGCCATTCTACTTGAAATTTCCCTTTCTTTCCCTTTGCCCTTTTCTTGAAACTAGTGGTCTTGTCAATCATCAACACTTGATGCTCTTTCTTGGTTTCTACCTTCGTCGATTTCAACATCACGAAGAGCTCGGGAATTGTTTTCGTCATCCCTTGCATACTATAGTTCATCACGAAGTTCTAGTAACTTAGTGATGGCGACTAGAGAATTCTGTCAATCACTATCTTATCTGTAAGATTAACTCCCACTTGATTCAAGTGATTGAAGTACCCAGACAATCTGAGCACATGCTTACTAGTTGAGCGATTCTCCTCCATCTTTTAGCTATAGAACTTGTTGGAGACTTCATATCTCTCAACTCGGGTATTTGCTTGAAATATTAACTTCAATTCCTGGAACATCTCATATGGTCCATGACGTTCAAAACATCTTTGAAGTCCCGATTCTAAGCCGTTAAGCATGGTGCACTAAACTATCAAGTAGTCATCATATTGAGCTAGCCAAACGTTCATAACGTCTGCGTCTGCTCCTGCAATAGGTCTGTCACCTAGCGGTGCATTAAGGACATAATTCTTTTGTGCAGCAATAAGGATAAACCTCAGATCACGGATCCAATCCGCATCATTGCTACTAACATCTTTCAACACAATTTTCTCTAGGAACAAAATGAAAATAAACATATGAAAGCAACAACGCAAGCTATTGATCTACAACATAATTTGCAAAATACTACCAGGACTAAGTTCATGATAAATTTAAGTTCAATTAATCATATTACTTAAGAACTCCCACTTAGATAGACATCCCTCTAATCCTCTAAGTGATTACGTGATCCATATCAACTACACCATGTCCGATCGTCACGTGAGATGGAGTAGTTTCAACGGTGAACATCAATATGTTGATCATATCTACTATATGATTCACGCTCGACCTTTCGGTCTCCGTGTTCCGAGGCCATATCTGTATATGCTAGGCTCGTCAAGTTTAACCTGAGTATTCCGCGTGTGCAACTGTTTTGCACCCGTTGTATTTGAACGTAGAGCCTATCACACCCGATCATCACGTGGTGTCTCAGCACGAAGAACTTTCGCAATGGTGCATACTCAGGGAGAACACTTCTTGATAATTAGTGAGAGATCATCTTAAAATGCTACCGTCAATCAAAACAGAATAAGATGTATAACAGATAAACATCATATGCAATCAAAATATGTGACATGATATGGCCATGATCATCTTGCGCCTTTGATCTCCATCTCCAAAGTACTGTCATGATCTCTATCGTCACCGGCACGACACCATGATCTTCATCATCTTGATCTATATCAATGTGTCGTCACATGGTCGTCTTGCCAACTATTGCTCTTGCAACTATTGCTATCGTATAGCGATAAAGTAAAGCAATTATTTGGCACTTGCATCTTATGCAACAAAGAGACAACCATAGGACTTCTGCCAGTTGCCGATAAGTTCAACAAAAACATGATCATCTCATACAACAACTTATATCTCATCACGTCTTAACCATATCACATCACAACATGCCCTGCAAAAACAAGTTAGACGTCCTCTACTTTGTTGTTGCAAGTTTTACGTGGCTGCTACGGGTTGAGCAAGAACCGTTCTTACCTATGCATCAAAACCACAACGATAGTTCGTCAAGTTGGTGCTGTTTTAACCGTCGCAAGGACCGGGCGTAGCCACACTCGGTTCAACTAAAGTTGGAGAAACAAACACCCGCTAGTCACCTGTGTGCAAAGCACGGCGGTAAAACCAGTCTCGCGTAAGCGTACGCGTAATGTCGGTCCGGGCCGCTTCATCCAACAATACCGCCGAACCAAAGTATGACATGCTGGTAAGCAGTATGACTTGTATCGCCCACAACTCACTTGTGTTCTACTCGTGTATATAACATCAGCGCATAAAACCTAGGCTCGGATACCACTATTGGGGAACGCAGTAATTTCAAAAAATTTCCTACGTACACGCAAGATCATGGTGATGGCATAGCAACGAGAGGGGAGAGTGTGTCCACGTACCCTCATAGACCGAAAGCGGAAGCATTAGAACAACGCGGTTGATGTAGTCGTACGTCTTCACGGCCCGACCGATCAAGCACCGAAATTACGGCACCTCCGAGTTCTAGCACACGTTCAGCTCGATGACGTCCCTCGAACTCTGATCCAGCTGAGTGTCGAGGGAGAGTTCCGTTAGCACGACGGCGTGGTGACGATCTTGATGTACTACCGACGCAGGGCTTCGCCTAAGCACCGCTATGATATTATCGAGGTGGATTATGGTGGAGGGGGGCACCGCACACGGCTAAGAGATCCAAGGGATCAATTGTTGTTGTGCCTAGAGGTGCCCCCTGCCCCGGTATATAAAGGAGCAAGGGGGGAGGGGGCGGCCGGCCTAGTAGGGGCGCGCCAAGGGGAGTCCTACTCCCACCGGGAGTAGGACTCCCTCCTTCCTTGTTGGAGTAGGAGAAGGGGGAAAAAGGGGGAGAGGAGGAAGGAAAAGGGGGCCGCACCCCTTGTACAATTCGGACCAGAGGGGGGCTGCGTGCCTCCTTCCTTTCGGCCTCTCTCCTCTATTCCCGTATGGCCCAATAAGGCCCATATACTCCCCGGCGAATTCCCGTAACTCTCCGGTACTCCGAAAAATACCCGAATCACTCGGAACCTTTCCGAACTTCGAATATAGTCGTCCAATATATCGATCTTTACGTCTCGACCATTTCGAGACTCCTCGTCATGTCCCTGATCTCATCCGGGACTCCGAACTCCTTCGGTACATCAAAACTCATAAACTCATAATATAACTGTCATCGAAACCTTAAGCGTGCGGACCCTACGGGTTCGAGAACAATGTAGACACGACCTAGAACTATTCTCGATCAATAACCAATAGCGGAACCTGGATGCTCACATTGGCTCCCACATATTCTACGAAGATCTTTATCGGTCAAACTGCATAACAACATACGTTGTTCCCTTGGTCATTGGTATGTTACTTGCCCGAGATTCGATCGTCGGTATCCAATACCTAGTTCAATCTCGTTACCGGCAAGTCTCTTTACTCGTCACGTAATTCACTCTGTGCATTTTAAAACCAAACCGAAAAACCATACCGAAAATAAACCGAACCGAACCGATTTTTTTGTTTTTATGGTTTCTGGTTTCGGTATGGTATGAACTTTTCATACCGATTTGAACTTTGGTTTTTATGGTATATACCGAAAAACCGAATGGTTAACCGAATAAACCGAAGTAAAAGATAAATTTATATTTCTTGAGATGAACAACCGTACAAGTTGTCATTTTTCTTGTACATGAGTCAAATTCACTACTAAGACCTACATTTTTCTTGTAACATTGTCATTTTTCTCTTTTTAAAATGCTAAGCACGTCCATAACCATCAACAGATGAATCAATGCATGCATATATACTTATATATATAGTCATATACTATTTGTGTAAAATAGAATGTGTTTCGAGTCATAAATTTGCAAATTATTATTACGTCATTTTCAAATTCGCGTCAACTTTGGTTTTTATGGTATATACCGAAACCATACCGAAATAATTTGGTATATACCAAAACCGAACCGTATTTTAATTTCATACCGTATTTACCGAAGTATTAATACCGTACATACCGAAAAACCGTATAAACCGAATCATGTAAACCGAATAAACCGAACGCACAGGGCTACACGTAATGCATCATCCTGCAACTAACTCATTAGTCACATTGCTTGCAAGGCTTATAGTGATGTGCATTACCGAGAGGGCCCAGAGATACCTCTCCGACAATCGGAGTGACAAAACCTAATCTCGAAATATGCCAACTCAACATGTACCTTCGGAGACACCTGTAGTACTCCTTTATAATCACCCAGTTACGTTGTGACGTTTGGTAGTACCCAAAGTGTTCCTCCGGTAAACGGGAGTTGCATAATCTCATAGTTACAGGAACATGTATAAGTCATGAAGAAAGCAATAGCAATATACTAAATGATCAAGTGCTAGGCTAACGGAATGGGTCATGTCAATCACATCATTCTCCTAATGATGTGATCCCATTAATCAAATGACAACACATGTCTATGGTTAGGAAACATAACCATCTTTGATTAATGAGCTAGTCAAGTAGAGGCATACTAGTGACTATATGTTTGTCTATGTATTCACACATGTATCATGTTTCCGGTTAATACAATTCTAGCATGAATAATAAACATTTATCATGAAATAAGGAAATAAATAATAACTTTATTATTGCCTCTAGGGCATATTTCCTTCAAACACATGTCTATGGTTAGAAACATAACCATCTTTGATTAATGAGCTAGTCAAGTAGAGGCATACTAGTGACTTTATGTTTGTCTATGTATTCACACATGTATCATGTTTCCGGTTAATACAATTCTAGCATGAATAATAAACATTTATCATGATATGAGGAAATAAATAATAACTTTATTATTGCCTCTAGGGCATATTTCCTTCAGTCTCCCACTTGCACTAGAGTCAATAATCTAGATTACATAGTAATGATTCTAACACCCATGGAGTCTTGGTGCTGATCATGTTTTGCTCGTGAGAGAGGCTTAGTCAATCGGGTCTGCAACATTCAGATCCGTATGTATCTTGCAAATCTCTATGTCTCCCATTTGGACTTGGTCCCGAATGGAATTGAAGCGTCTCTTGATGTGCTTGGTCCTCTTGTGAAATCTGGATTCCTTTGCCAAGGCAATTGCACCAGTATTGTCACAGAAGATCTTCATTGGTCCCGATGCACTAGGTATGACACCTATATCGGAAATGAACTCCTTCATCCAGACTCCTTCATTTGCTGCTTCCGAAGCAACTATGTACTCCGCTTCACATATAGATCCCGCTACGATGCTTTGTTTAGAACTGCACCAACTTACAGCTCCACCGTTTAATAAAAATACGTATCCGGTTTGTGATTTAGAATCGTCCGGATCAGTGTCAAAGCTTGCATTGACGTAACCGTTTACGACTAGCTCTTTGTCACCTCCATATACGAGAAACATATCCTTAGTCCTTTTCAGGTATTTCAGGATGTTCTTGACCGTTGTCCAGTGATCCACTCCTGGATTACTTTGGTACCTTCCTGCCAAGCTTATTGCTAAGCATACGTCAGGTCTGGTACACAGCATTGCATACATGATAGAGCCTATGGCTGAAGCATAGGGAACATTTTTCATTTTCTCTCTATCTTCTGCTGTGGTCGGGCATTGAGTTTGACTCAACTTCACACCTTGTAGCACAGGCAAGAATCCTTTCTTTGCCTGATCCATTTTGAACTTTTTCAAAATTTTGTCAAGGTATGTGCTTTGTGAAAGTCCTATTAAGCGTCTTGATCTATCTCTATAGATCTTGATGCCCAATATGTAAGCAGCTTCATCGAGGTCTTTCATTGAAAAACTTTTATTCAAGTATCCTTTTACGCTATCCAGAAATTCTATATCATTTCCAATTAATAATATGTCATCTACATATAAAATTAGAAATGCTACAGAGCTCCCACTCACTTTCTTGTAAATATAGGCTTCTCCAAAAGTCTGTATAAAACCATATGCTTTGATCACACTATCAAAGCGTTTATTCCAACTCCGAGATGCTTGCACCAGTCCATAAATGGAACGCTGGAGCTTGCACACTTTGTCAGCACCTTTTGGATCAACAAAACCTTCCGGCTGCATCATATACAACTCTTCTTCTAGAAATCCATTCAAGAATGCAGTCTTGACATCCATTTGCCAAATTTCATAATCATGAAATGCAGCAATAGCTAACATGATTCGGACGGACTTAAGCATCGCTACGGGTGAGAAAGTCTCATCGTAGTCAACCCCTTGAACTTATCGAAAACCTTTTGCAACAAGTCGAGCTTTATAGACAGTTATATTACCATCAGCGTCAGTCTTCTTCTTAAAGATCCATTTATTCTCAATGGCTTGCCGATCATCGGGCAAGTCAACCAAAGTGCATACTTTGTTTTCATACATGGATCCCATCTCAGATTTCATGGCTTCTAGCCATTTTGCAGAATCCGGGCTCATCATCGCTTCCTCATAGTTCGTAGGTTCATCATGGTTAAGTAACATGACTTCCAGAATAGGATTACCGTACCACTCTGGTGCGGATCTTAATCTGGTAGACCTACGAGGTTCAGTAGAAACTTGATCTGAAGTTTCATGATCATTATCATTAGCTTCCTCACTAATTGGTGTAGTTGTCACAGGAACTGGTTCTCGTGATGAACTACTTTCCAATAAGGGAGCAGATACAGTTATCTCATCAAGTTCTACTTTCCTCCCACTCACTTCTTTCGAGAGAAACTCCTTCTCTAGAAAGGATCCATTCTTGGCAACGAATGTCTTGCCTTCGGATCTGTGATAGAAGGTGTACCCAATAGTCTCTTTTGGGTATCCTATGAAGACACATTTCTCCGATTTAGGTTCGAGCTTATCTGGTTGAAGTTTCTTCACATAAGCATCGCAGCCCCAAACTTTAAGAAACGACAACTTTGGTTTCTTGCCAAACCACAGTTCATAAGGCGTCGTTTCAACGGATTTTGATGGTGCCCTATTTAACGTGAATGCGGCTGTCTCTAAAGCATAACCCCAAAATGATAGCGGTAAATCAGTAAGAGACATCATAGATCGCACCATATCAAGTAAAGTACGATTACGACGTTCGAACACACCATTTCGTTGTGGTGTTCCAGGTGGCGTGAGTTGCGAAACTATTCCACATTGTTTCAAGTGTAGGCCAAACTCATAACTCAAATATTCTCCTCCACGATCAGATCGTAGAAACTTTATTTTCTTGTTACCATGATTTTCCACTTCACTCTAAAATTCTTTGAACTTTTCAAATGTTTCAGACTTGTGTTTCATCAAGTAGATATACCTATATCTGCTCAAATCATCTGTGAAGGTGAGAAAATAACGATACCCGCCGCGAGCCTCAACATTCATTGGGCCACAAACATCAGTATGTATGATTTCCAACAAATCAGTTGCTCGCTCCATAGTTCCGGAGAACGGCGTTTTAGTCATCTTGCCCATAAGGCACGGTTCGCAAGTACCAAGTGATTCATAATCAAGTGATTCCAAAAGTCCATCGGTATGGAGTTTTTTCATGCGCTTTACACCGATATGACCTAAACGGCAGTGCCACAAATAAGTTGCACTATCATTATTAACTCTGCATCTTTTGGTTTCAACACTATGAATATGTGTATCACTACTATCGAGATTTAATAAAAATAGACCACTCTTCAAGGGTGCATGACCATAAAAGATATTACTCATATAAATAGAACAACCATTATTCTCTGATTTAAATGAATAACTGTCTCGCATTAAACAAGATCCAGATATAATGTTCATGCTCAACGCTGGCACCAAATAACAATTATTCAGGTCTAAAACTAATCCCGAAGGTAGATGTAGAGGTAGCGTGCCGGCCACGATCACATCGACTTTGGAACCGTTTCCCACGCGCATCGTCACCTCGTCCTTGGCCAGTGCTCGCTTATTCTGTAGTCCCTGTTTCGAGTTGCAAATATTAGCAACAGAATCAGTATCAAATACCCAGGTGCTACTACGAGCTCTAGTTAGGTACACATCAATAACATGTATATCACATATACCTTTGTTCACTTTGCCATCCTTCTTATCCGCTAAATACTTGGGGCAGTTCCGCTTCCAGTGACCAGTCTGCTTGCAGTAGAAGCACTCAGTTTTAGGTCCATATTTGGGTTTCTTCTCTTGAGCAGCAATTTGCTTGCTGTTTTTCTTGAAGTTCCCCTTCTTCTTCCCTTTGCCCTTTTTTTTGAAACTAGTGGTCTTGTTGACCATCAACACTTGACGCTCCTTCTTGATTTCTACCTCCGCAGCTTTTAGCATTGCGAAGAGCTCGGGAATAGTCTTGTTCATCCCTTGCATATTATAGTTCATCACAAAGCTCTTGTAGCCTGGTGGCAGTGATTGGAGAATTCTGTCAATGACGCTATCATCCGGAAGATTAACTCCCAGTTGAATCAAGTGATTATTATACCTACACATTTTGAGTATATGTTCACTGACAGAACTATTCTCCTCCATCTTGCAGCTGTAGAACTTATTGGAGACTTCATATCTCTCAATCCGGGCATTTGCTTGAAATATTAACTTCAACTCCTGGAACATCTCATATGCTCCATGACGTTCAAAACGTCGTTGAAGACCCGGTTCTAAGCCGTAAAGCATGGCACACTGAACTATAGAGTAGTCATCAGCTTTGCTCTGCCAGACGTTCTTAACGTCGTCAGTAGCATCAGCAGCAGGCCTGGCACCCAGCGGTGCTTCCAGGACGTAACTTTTCTGTGCAGCAATGAGGATAATCCTCAGGTTACGGACCCAGTCCGTGTAATTGCTACCATCATCTTTCAACTTTGCTTTCTCAAGGAACGCATTAAAATTCAACGGAACAACAGCACGAGCCATCTATCTACAAACAAACATAGACAAGCAAAATACTATCAGGTACTAAGTTCATGATAAATTTAAGTTCAATTAATCATATTACTTAAGAACTCCCACTTAGACAAACATCTCTCTAGTCATCTAAGTGATCACATGATCCAAATCAACTAAACTATAACCGATCATCACGTGAGATGGAGTAGTTTTCAATGGTGAACATCACTATGTTGATCATATCTACTATATGATTCACGCTCGACCTTTCGGTCTCCGTGTTCCGAGGCCATATCTGCATATGCTAGGCTCGTCAAGTTTAACCTGAGTATTCTGCGTGTGCAAAACTGGCTTGCACCCGTTGTAGATGGACGTAGAGCTTATCACACCCGATCATCACGTGGTGTCTGGGCACGACGAACTTTGGCAACGGTGCATACTCAGGGAGAACACTTCTTGATAATTTTAGTGAGAGATCATCTTAAAATGCTACCGTCAATCAAAGCAAGATAAGATGCATAAAGGATAAACATCACATGCAATCAATATAAGTGATATGATATGGCCATCATCATCTTGTGCTTGTGATCTCCATCTCCGAAGCATCGTCATGATCACCATCGTCACCGGCGCGACACCTTGATCTTCATCGCAGCATCGTTGTCGTCTCGCCAACTATTGCTTCTACGACTATCGCTACCGCTTAGTGATTAAGTAAAGCAATTACAGGGCGTTTGCATTTCATACAATAAAGCAACAAACATATGGCTCCTACCAGTTGCCAATAACTTCGGTTACAAAACATGATCATCTCATACAATAAAATATAGCATCACGTCTTAACCATATCACATCACAACATGCCCTGCAAAAACAAGTTAGACGTCCTCTACTTTGTTGTTGCAAATTTTACGTGGCTGCTACGGGCTTTTAGCAAGAACCGTTCTTACCTACGCATAAAAACCACAACGATAGTTTGTCAAGTTGGTGCTGTTTTAACCTTCGCAAGGACCGGGCGTAGCCACACTCGATTCAGCTAAAGTGAGAGAGACAGACACCCGCCAGCCACCTTTAAGCACGAATGCTCGCAACGGTGAAACCAGTCTCGCGTAAGCGTACGCGTAATGTCAGTCCGGGCCGCTTCATCTCACAATACCGCCGAACCAAAGTATGACATGCTGGTAAGCAGTATGACTTGTATCGCCCACAACTCACTTGTGTTCTACTCGTGCATATAACATCAACGCATAAAACCAGGCTCGGATGCCACTGTTGGGGAACGTAGTAATTTCAAAAAATTTCCTACGCACACGCAAGATCATGGTGATGCATAGCAATGAGAGGGGAGAGTGTCCGTCCACGTACCCTCGTAGACCGTAAGCGGAAGCGTTATGACAACGCGGTTGATGTAGTCGTACGTCTTCACGATCCGACCGATCCAAGCACCGAACGTACGGCACCTCCGAGTTCAGCACACGTTCAGCTCGATGACGATCCCCGGGCTCCGATCCAGCAAAGCTTCGGGGATGAGTTCCGTCAGCATGACGGCGTGGTGACGATGATGATGTTCTACCGGCGCAGGGCTTCGCCTAAACTCCGCGATGATATGACCGAGGTGGAATATGGTGGAGGGGGGCACCGCAGACGGCTAAGGAACGATCCGTAGATCAACTTTGTGTGTCTATGGGGTGCCCCCTGCCCCCGTATATAAAGAAGGGAGGGGGAGGCCGGCCGGCCCTTGTTGGGCGCGCCAGGAGGAGGAGTCCTCCTCCTAGTAGGAGTAGGACTCCTCCTTTCCTACTCCTACTAGGAGGGGAAGGAAGGGGGAGAGGAGGGGAAGGAAAGAGGGGGGCGCCGCTTCCCCCTCCTAGTCCAATTCGGACCAGAGGGAGAGGGGGCGCGCGGCCCTTCCTGGCCGCCCCTCTCTCTTCCCACTAAGGCTCATGTGGCCCATTAACTCTCCGGGCGGGTTTCCGGTAACCCTCCGTCACTCCGGTTTTCTCCGAAATCACCCGGAACACTTCCGATGTCCGAATATAGTCGTCCAATATATCAATCTTTATGTCTCGAGCATTTCGAGACTCCTCGTCATGTCCGTGATCACATCCGGGACTCCGAACAAACTTCGGTACATCAAAACTTGTAAACTCATAATAAAACTGTCATCGTAACATTAAGCGTGCGGACCCTACGGGTTCGAGAACTATGTAGACATGACCTAGAACTATTCTCGGTCAATAACCAATAGCGGAACCTGGATGCCCATATTGGTTCCTACATATTCTACGAAGATCTTTATCGGTCAAACCGCATAACAACATACGTTGTTCCCTTTGTCATCGGTATGTTACTTGCCCGAGATTTGATCATCGGTATCTAATACCTAGTTCAATCTCGTTACCGGCAAGTCTCTTTACTCGTTCTGTAACACATAATCTTATAACTAACTCATTAGTTACAATGCTTCCAAGGCTTAGGTGATGAGTATTACCGAGAGGGCCCAGAGATACCTCTCCTACAATCGGAATGACAAAACCTAATCTCGAATTATGCCAACCCAACATGTACCTTCGGAAACACCTGTAGAGCACCTTTATAATCACCCAGTTACGTTGTGACGTTTGGTAGCACACAAAGTGTTCTTCCAGTAAACGTGAGTTGCACAATCTCATAGTTGCAGGAACTTTGTATAAGTCATGAAGAAAGCAATAGCAACATACTAAACGATCAAGTGCTAGGCTAACAGAATGGGTCATGTCAATCACATCATTCTCCTAATGATGTGATCCCATTAATCAAATGACAACACATGTCTATGGTTAGGAAACATAACCATCTTTGATTAATGAGCTAGTCAAGTAGAGGCATACTAGTGACTTTATGTTTGTCTATGTATCCACACGTGTACCATGTTTCCGGTTAATACAATTCTAGTATGAATAATAAACATTTATCATGATATGAGGAAATAAATAATAACTTTATTATTGCCTCTAGGGCATATTTCTTTCACTGTCCTCATCCATGCCATCAGTGTCCATTTCCTTGTGTTTGCTTGAATCCTCACTCTTGTCATCATCTCCTCCCACTCCCCCATCATCCTTGCCAGCTAGGTCAACAATTGGAACCTCAACAACCATCCTAACTTTAAAAGTTTTTCCTCCAATACCAAACACTCTCTCAGTAGGAATCTTGGAGGGGTCTCTACATTGGACTTTCACTCTAACACACTCAAAAAGAGACTGAAACATCCCATGCCAATCAAGATCAATCAGCAGGCCAAAAGCTGAGGTACACTGGTCTAAGACAGACCACTCACACCATTTTGGTAGCAGCCCCCTGATCTGCACCCAAACCTCCTTCAAATCTTCCATGCATTTCAGGTCTTCTTTCCACACCTCCACATTCACAGTGATATCTGGGTTGGTTAAACCAAAACAAGGATATCCAGCAACTTGCTCAACTGAAATGTGTGGTGGGAATTTCACCACATAAGACCATCTCCCCAGTGCCCTCACTTGCCAAGGCCAATTGGTCTTGTAGATTTCAGAAAATTCCTTTATCAGCTCCTCCTTAGACAGCTCACCAGCTTCTACATAGACAATCCCACAGTTCCTCATATTCCCCAGGGCATTTGCGCCCAAATCTGGGGCTTCTACATGGTAGAACCCTAGCCCTGGAGCAGCACTCCCAATGTACTTTGCCACTTGATGTGGCCTCTTCTTGACTGCACAGGCATCCACTTGATGGGCAGTGGATTTGCAGATGAAACACTTCTTTGGTAAGTCACACATGGCTCTATGGTGCCCTGGGTCACCACAATTAAAGCATGTCACCTGAGCATAATCTGTGAACTCCCTACTGCCAGAGCCCTGCATCTGAGATTGAGCAATGCTCCCTCCCGAACCTTTATCTAAATTCCTCTTCGGTTTCTCTTTCCCTGGTGCTCCAGCTTGACCCTGTTGAGCTTGCACTTTACCACTCCCCTGCTTCTTCAACTGCGCATCAGGGACCTGCGGCCTCATCTGCCCCTGCCCACCAGGGTGATCCCATTGTTGACCCTGCTGGTGAACCATGGGAGGGACGGGGTAGGGAGGGTATCCTCCAGCGAACATCCATGGCGCTGGAGCCCCTGGGAAACCAAAAAAAGGAGGAGGGTAACCAAATTGCTGCATCCCCCCCGACTCAGGCAGCGGCCCCTGCTGCGGTGGCAGCGAGGACACCGGGCGGGATCCACGCCCTCTCCCCCTACCTCTGTTGTCGGCCATCTCGCACTTCTCCTGGATCTCGACGAAGCTTGGTCGCAGCCCTCGCCCACATGATGATCTCTTGCAACTGAAATTGACGCTGCTGTTGAACCTGCAATCCTCCTCACTTGCTGGGAAGCAATCAGCCGCAGAGAAAGATCCACTAGCAAATCGCTCCTTCAGGATCCAAATCAGAGTCTCTCCACCCTTAGGGTTCCGCCTTGCGCCGCCACGATCGCAATCTGGAGGAGGAGGGGAAGGTGGGGGAGGAGGGGAAAGTGAGGAAGGGGGAAGTGGCGGATCCCACAACTTCCCAAAGTAACCTGCATCCACCTCCCCTTCCCCGCTGACCACCGTGGCCCATCCATCCGGCCCCTCCACGTGGCCGTGGCCCTCCAAACTGAATTTGAAACCACCCCCCGCCGTGAGCAGCAACAACGGTGAAGCCTCTCCGTCCCTGAATCTGCCCGCCCGGAACCTCCTTGACCGCCGGCGACATCGAGCATATGCACCGGAACCACCAACCGCATCATCTAGAGCTAGTCCACCCTGAATAGCCGCCACATTGCCCTCTGAACACGGGAAGTGGAAGACGCTTCCCCAGCCGCCCAGTTCAGAATCAGATCCGGCGTGAGTGGCCACCCCAACGCGAACAGGCGATTTCTCTCCTCCTGGTTTGTCCGCGGCATGGCTCTCAGAGCCGGGAGCATGCGGGCATCCCGCACTGCCCCCGACACGATCTCTGCACCTCGAGCAGCTCGAGTCGCCTCCACCCGCGCCTGAATCCCCATCTCCTGCAACCTCGCCACCTCCTCCAGCAGCCTCCGGATCTCCTGATCTAACGCCACACCTCCTCCGCCAGGCGCCGCCGTCAGCAGCACTCACCGAAATTAGACCGGAACGAATCCCACCCGATGGCAACCGCAACGCTACCCGCAGCCCTGCACCGAGCGGCGCGGCACGCCTCTGGGAGGAGAGCCTGACCCAGACCGGAGAGCAGGAATCAGCCCCGTAAGCCGGCGGCGAGAAGTGCGGTGGCGTCGACGGTGGGGAGGGGAGGAGGGAGGGGAGCGGAGGCATTGGACGGCTTGTTTGAGAGAGGCGCGGGACTAGCTGACCCATACTCGTCTCCATCGTCACGGGAAGGGCGATGGGTGGCACGCGGCCCCGCTGCTGCACGCCGCAAGTCGCTGCTCACGGCCTCCGCGCGCACGCATCAGCGGCCATCGCGCTGCGAGCTCTGCCTAACCGCGCACCCCGGCGACCACACGTGAGTTCTGCGGGCGCCCACCCACCACGGTCGAACTGCGAGCCACCTGCACCGGCGCCGCACTACCCCATGGTCGTCGTCACCAACGTGGTGTACATCGCCTGCTTCAGCCACGCTGCCAGCACTCCGTGCCGCCGCCCACGTACAGCCCCAAACGGATGGGCCCCGCGCAGCTCATCTACGCCAGGCGCAGCAGCTGCAGCACCGTCAGGTCCAGGGGGGCAACGACCGGGGAACTTGCCGGCCTCCGTCCGCGCCACGTCGAACACAGCGACGCCGCCAGGCAAGGGAAGTTCTTCGTGTCCGTGCGCCAGCGGACGGCGGAGTGGGGGTCTTCCATGGCCTCGTGCTCGCTGCCGCAGTGCTGACATGCGTACCCCGCGCTGACCGTTGCCATGGCAGAAAGGCGCGCCAACATGCATGGGAGAGAGAGAGACAGAGAGAGAGGAGCGCGCCGCCGGGAACTGGACCGACAAACGTTAGCTCCGGCATAGTCGACTTGCAGAGAAATCGTTGGAGACGCAGCGCCAGTATCCCAGTGACGCGCGCTTCCTAGCTGATAGGCCCAGTCTTCCCCCGGTAATATATACGGCGGCGTGAAGCAGCACCGCGAACAAGATCTTCCTAACCGGCGTTGCAGCTCCCGACGGTTCCCGGCCCAGGACGGCGGCAGCATCCCCGAAGCGCCTGCTGGCCCGATGGTTGAGATGTGTGACGGCGGCCGGCTACGGGGACGGCGCGTCACCGCCGCGGCCTCGATTCTCCATGTCGCATTTGCCTCTACGGTCGTGCCCTCCGCGCGCCGTACACCGCCTCTGATGGTGTCTATGCGGTGCGGAGAGAAGATTGACAGCGCAGGGAGTGGGGAATTGGGAGGGAGACGGAGAGGACGCGACTGGCTACACCCTGGATTGGCAAGGCACATCGAAGAGTCTATTTATAGGAACAAACAGCGGCGACATCAGATCCGTCAGGGTCTTTCAGACCAAAAGAAATATCTAGTTAATCATCGAGAAGTCGAGAAACCGACTAAAGTTATACACGTGGTCACATCTGCCATGGTGCATGGACGTGGTCACAACAAATCGCCTCCACCACGAAAAAAAATTCTATGAGACCAGGTCTCACGGATTAGCAGGTGAGACCCATCCTGATGGATGACACGTGACATCCACAAATCACAAAGCATCCACTCCATCCCCCACCTGAAATCAGGGGGAAAAGATTAGATGATTTGTGATTTATGAATGCCACATATCATTCATCAGGACGGGTCTCACCTGATTTATATGAGACCTGATCTCATATAATTTTTTTCCCTCCACCGCTGCATCGCATGCTGCACGCACAATAAAAAGGCCACCGCCGACCCGACAGGATGCATGGCCCATGTGTAGAAGAAGATAGCAGAAGAATCGGCATGCAACTCGCTAGGTCCAAATCAAACACCGCCCCAGCCCACACATGCAATCCAATCCAAACACGCCGTTCAGCACAGGTTGGACCAATGGTGAACTGGCGAAGCAAATCCAATGTAAAGTGATAGAGCCACCCAATGTACACACAAAAACGTGAATCACGTTGACAAGATTTTCACTGAAAGCCTATCGTCACAACTGATTTCTGCCCTCTGGTATCCCAAACTAATACACATGTTGACGTCCGGTAGGCTCGTATGTTGCTGTCAAACAAGTGGTGAAACCTGAGATCAAAAACTTCCCCGGAAATAGAGGCTTGGGTATAAGATCGTTTCATGTTCAAATACACTTTTGTGTGAGCTGTATAAAAGAATAAACTTTTATAGTAAATAGTGCATGTGCTAGAAAGACATGATTTGCTTTTTTGCGTACCTTGAATGAAAATGTATTTCATCATGGTAATTTACGTAGAGTTGTAGATGTAGTATACATCCCTAGATTCATGCGTATTTTTTAAAACTTTTTTAAACATCAATTTTATTTTACTTTTTGTAGTTTTCAAAAATCCAGCTTTCATGAAGCCCGGGATGAAAAAGGCAATCAAAAATCCATCCCTGTCTCTTACTGTTACTACATGATAAAGTCAATGGAGAACATTTCCTCCGGGTTCACTCCTTTCCAGCTAGTCGTTGTCTTGGCCTATGGCCTATCGGTGTGTGCACAATTCTGGCAACCCCCTATAGTTGACAAGTAGTATGCGTGTCAATGCCAGCAAGCAACAAGCTGCATTTTTTTTTTGAAACGGAGGCAAAGATTGCCTCATCTATTAATTAAGCAGAAGAGAATTTTTCAGTTAATTACGGAAAACCGGGCGAAAATCGGAACAACAAGGACCAAGCCCACCCCAAAGACTCACGCATATAGGGCAAAGCCCACCCACGAACAACATCGATGACAACCACGTCGCCCACACAACACGAGGTCCATGCCCTCGAAGCTGCAAATCTCCCGAGGCCGCCGCCTCGACATCCACTGCTCTGTTGCGCCCTGCGCAGTCAACGGACACCGCCTTCCGGGGTCGCCGCCCCGACATGCTACCGCTCACCCTCGAGCAGCAACGCCGCACGATACATCAGCCCGCAGTCCACACTGCTCAGGACAACCGCACGTAGACCACGAACGTCGCACCACATCCGGGGCCGCCGCCCCGACATGCCTCCACTCGCCCTCGAGCAGCAACGCCGCACAATACAGCTACCCGCAGCCCATGCTGCACAGGACAACTGCACGCAGACCACGAACGTCGCACCACATCCGGGGCCGCCGCCCCGACATGCCTCCACTCGCCCTCGAGCAGCAACGCCGCACAATACAGCTACCCGCAGCCCATGCTGCACAGGACAACTGCACGCAGACCACGAACGTCGCACCACATCCGGGGCCGTCGCCCCGACGTAAAGTCAGACCGCCCCCTCTCGGGCGCATCGACCAGGCCGACGACCTCGCTACCCACGCAGCACCAAGCCGCCACCGAAACAATGCACAACCGCGACTCCGTCCCATAGAGCTACCGTTGCATCGCTATCCGAGGCCGCCGCCTCGGCGTACATCCACTGTCCAGAGCCGCCGCCCCGGCCTCCATCACCCTGATGACGATGCAACTCTGCACCACTGCCAAGAGACCACCACCCCACAAATGTCATTGCTTCCAAGGCGGTGCCTCCAAGAAGGTAACGACATAATTGCCGCCGCCGCCCGCTCCAATGGAGCTTGGGTTTTCACCCGGAAACACCAGACAGTTGCGGCAGTAGATGGACGTAGCTCCGCGATGTTCCTTTAGGAAGGAATGCAATGCTCAAGAACATCGCCAACATCGGCACCGACCGGAGTCAACTCCATCCATTTGCTGGTTAAGTTGCTTCCAATCCATGCCCTCACTAGCTCGTCGATCATACCTCCATGTGTGTGTACGGCGCTCGCGGAGTTTCTCCTATAAAAAAAATGCCAACGAGGACTATCCCTTGGGTTTGCCTTTTTTTTATGTATCTTCTTGATTTGTTAAATATTACTCCCAGCTGTTCATGTTCAATCCATGCCCTTATTAGCTCGTTGATTGTACCTTGTGTGTGTATCTTGTGGATTTTTTTATGTATGCATTAGTCCTAGTTGTCCATGATCATCTAGGTAGGTTGTGTGCTCTCTGGCAATACGTACCGGCCAGCGCATGAGCTCACTCACTCACCGGCGTGCCGTCCCGTGCTAACGTGGCAACTTGTTTTTTGTGTATGGCAAGTGCAGTCGGAGGTGAACTTCCTGGGGCGGCTGCAGCACCCGAACCTGGTGAGGCTGCTGGGCTACTGCGGCGACGGCGATGACCGCGACCTCCTCCTCGTCTACGAGTTCATGCCCAAGGGCAGCCTCGAGAACCACCTCTTCCGAAGTACGTAATCCATTCCACCATGCACGCATGCATCGCCAATTCGCCATTGATCGATCCATCCACACGCTGCACTTTGCTCTTCGCTGACCTTCTCCTCGATCCATGCATGGCGCAGGGGGCGGCTCGTTCGAGCCGCTGTCGTGGGCGACGAGGCTGAAGATCGCCGCCGGGGCCGCGCGGGGGCTGGCGTTCCTGCACTCGCCGGAGACGCAGATCATCTACCGGGACTTCAAGGCGTCCAACATCCTCCTCGACCACGACTTCGCCCCCAAGCTGTCCGACTTCGGGCTGGCCAAGAGCGGGCCGGCGGCAGGGCGGTCGCACGTCACCACGCGGGTCATGGGCAGCTACGGCTACGCGGCGCCCGAGTACGTCGCCACGGGCCACCTCTACGTCAAGAGCGACGTCTACGGCTTCGGCGTGGTGCTGCTGGAGCTGCTCACGGGGCTCCGCGCGCACGACCCCAACCGGCCCAGCCACCAGGCCAACCTCGTCGAGTGGGCGCGCCCCTACATCGCCGGCGGCAGGAAGCTCACCGGGCTCATGGACCAGCGCCTCGCCGGCCAGTACCCGCCCAAGGCGGCGCTCCGGGCCGCCAGGCTCGCGCACCGCTGCCTCTGCGGCGACCCCAAGGCCCGGCCCTCCATGGACGACGTCGTCGCCAAGCTCGAGGAGATCGACGGCACAGGGACGCTCCCGCCGAGGCCGAGGACCGTCCCGGCAGCAGCCCGAAGGTCGCCATACCGCGGTTCCTCCAACTCCAAGCCGGCCTGACGACGAACTGATAATTCCATCAGTTAACGAACGGTCTTTCATTAGTTTCTGAATTTCTTTGTCAGTTAGGCAGTTTTGTTTTGCTTTATACTACTTGATTTTGAATTACTAGGTCACTGCCGCACTTGTGGCTTTGTATTCTTGTGTACCTTGTCTTGTAACACAAAATAGCAGGCATATTCCAATGCACATTTAGAGAAAAAAGAAGAAGAAACATCAGTTTATAAGCAAATCACAGACTGTTGCATACAGTGTTATCGATTTCTGAAGCAAGGTGTACAGGTTTAATCCCGAGTAATTATACAAAAAGAATACCACCAAAAAAACTCTAGCATTCCATTGTTCTCAAACAAAAAGGAGGAAAATAAAACATCTCCTATCATCCTACTATGTATGCACCATCGTCGGCCAGAGGCTGTCTAGGAGTCTAGACAGCTCCCTGCCTCACACATGAGCAGCACTGATCTAGAACCAGCAGGATTGCATTTTCGAGACCAGAGATGAGCTTGATGGAGAACAATCCGAGTGCACTCATCTGCAAATATGTGGATGCAAGTAAGATCAGTTAACCATGGCACGGAATTTTACAAGGGAAATGATTTATATTTCTGAAAAGCAAATTTAGTCCAGCAATACTTACACAAGCGAGAAGGCGTTTCAGCACCGTAAGGATGCATCTTCGACTCTTTATGACGCTCAAATTGACGCGTGAAGGCAGGAGACATCTCAATTCCACAGCGCACGCCTTCAAGCAAGCTTTCGAATGTTGAAACCTTGAAGGTACTTCAGAATTGCAAGACGGTTCAAACAAGCCCAGAAAGAACTTACATTTGCCAGGTAACCTGAACATGAGTTCTACATCTAATGCGAAGCTTCATTTCGACAAATTCCTATTCTTTCCTATTCTGTACACTAGTTTGGTAACTGCGGTAAACGAGTTTCCCTGTGGCTGAATATGACCTAGTCTACAAGTACAAAGTGTCATATTCAGTTATCACAGACCAGGCTGACAGATAACTCACCAAGCATCTTGACCACAGACTCCAAATATTTACAAATGTGGCCTGCACCTATCACCATGACCGAAAACCGAGGCGATATCAACGCACACTGACTACTTGGAAAGGTGGGATGGTTGTTTTTGAATGTTGAAGAAGCATTGTATACATCGGATTAACCGAAGGAACCACGGAGTACCGGCTGAACTGCAGGATTCACAGAGATCCTGACTGTTTTAGCACTTGATGACTTGTATACATCTATACACTCCAGAAGGTCTGCATCACATGTCAAAAGAACCCACTCTGACTCATCATCCAAGTACTTGAGGTCATAAATTTCCTGAGAAATGCCGAACCGCTTTGCGATTTCTTCTTTTAGCTTTTCAAAGCCCCAACTCGGCTGAAGCCGGAATATGCATCTTTCCTCGCCATACATGGCCTTTATCTTGAGAGAATCAGGCTTGGCTTCTTGCATGCCTGACATGTTTGCCATTGGTTTGTGTTCACTGAATAGCATGTGACTCTGAGACCTACATAGGGTGACAGGTTTCTCTTCAGTAAATAACTGCAGCTCGTCATGGCTTGCAGCTTTCATCTGTGTCGAGCTCTGATTCTCCTCCATGAAAAATTCCTGCTTCACCGCAAGCTCAGGAGCGCTGCTTTGCTGTTGTTGAGGCTTTGGCTCACTGGAACAGCCAAGGCTAGAATTTGAGCTCTGGCTGTAGGTGGGGGAGAGGGAATTTGAGCCGGAGGTATGCGGACTGAATCTGCTCTCGCACTGTCGATCAGGAACTGAAGGCTCCAACTGAACCTTTTGCTCTGATGCTGGATAACTCAGATCTCCCTGCAACTCTCTTTCTGACCATGTAGTCTTGGTGAAATTCTCATAGAGCGAACTCAGCCGAACTGTTCCTTCAGCTCCGTGTACTGAATCAATGACCATTTGCAATTTCTTGAGAGAGTGCCCAACTTTCTTGATCTTCCTTGATGGCCAACGATCAATTCCATGATGTCTGCATATTCTCTTCAATGTAGTAGGGCACACTGGAGCAAATGGTAGAAAGAAAATAGCTATAGTTAATCATAAACAGTGGCAGTTTATATGTATGGCAAATAGTCAATGAAGAAACAAGACCAGCATGTCTTTCAGTTGCAAGCTGTCGCAACATCAGCGTGAGCTGAATTATTGAGAATTAATTTTATTAAAGGAAGTCTGTTCTTAAATCTCCCTGCTTGATTATATACTTCCTTTTTTTCTGGTAAAGGAACTATGTTGACTAAACGTTGCAACGATGCGATACAACAGCAATGAGTACAAAATCTGACCTCTGCGTAGCAAGATGCACACAGCACAATCATACACTTCCTATCTATGTTAGATCCAAAAACTTAGTACAATTATTCCAGTTCTATTTGAGCCACTCAAGTAAAGATACAGGTATTAGGAAGGAGCCGCGATGCCATAAGCAAGTTGTCTAAATCTACTGACTACTAATCCAAAGAGAGAAAATAAACAACAAAAGGATATAGGTAAAAAACAATAGAGAGACTTTGAGGGAGTCAGAAGTTACCTCCTAAATTCTTTGCAGCTTCTTTCAAACTACCAGCGAAATGCTTCCGGAGTTCTTGCAGGCTCACAGTTTTCTCGATTTTAGTTCGCCGCTTCTCCATTGCTTTGTCCGAGTTTGAGAGGCTTCGATCACTGGAAAAAGGCGAACCCTTGGCCTCATATTCTTCATGCTTCGTAAACCCTGGAAAGAAACTTTTATCTTCAGGTACTAGCACCGGTGAAGTTGGCCAGCCAGCTGTTACACTAAACCCTTCATCCTCTTGTTTCCTTGATCCAAATGGCAGGCCACAATCAGCTTCTCCCTGCGCCCCATTATTCTGAACATCAACAAGGCTTGCAATCCATGAAGACACCTCCTCAGAAGCATCCACTGATCTTGTCCTTGCAGTAATATTGATGCCACTAGTATGGAGCTCATCCAAGATTTCAGCAGGCTTGTCACAAACTTCTGGGGGGGTCGGCGAGCTAGATTCAGGCGATCCGTCATTCGCCAGTTCTTTCACGCCGACAACTCGCAGTGTGCAGGAGGCTTGTTGTATGGTATTGGACAGAGAGTTGAGCATGCTCCCTTGCTCTTCACTATTTATGCAGTTGTTTGGCAAGAAAAATTCCAAGATAAGATCCATGCTCCCGGTCTTGACGCTTCGCAGCCGAATTGCCACCGCGGCTCTTAAGCCGAAAAGTTTTGCATAATGTGAGAGAGGGTATTGGACCTTGCTGTAGGCAGTTATGTCCGGGCAGAAACACGGCTCATTTGTCCCGAGCGCCGTGCCGACAACACCCTCGCCCCTGAACAGATGATGCTCGGAGCAAGCCTGGTGAAAGCCAGTCATGGCGGCATCGCGGACATAACACGCCTCGTCCACGGTGGAGACACAGTACTTGTATTTTTCGTCGGAGTGGCGGCTCGCCCTTTTGGCCTGGCAGACGCAGGGTATCCATGTCTGGGCCAGCGGCAACTTATGGGTCTCACAAACAGCTCGGAGAACATGCGCGAGCTCTGGCACAATTGCTCGGTATGAAGCATCGATCACCTGACAACAAATGAAGCAGAGCTTATGTTAGCGATACCGACATTTCGGCATTACGCCGCAAAACAACCATGAACTTGGTGTCTTTTGAGCCCACCTGTGCACGAGGATCGCTCGAAACATCAGAACCTCTGAGATCAACCTCCTGCAAATTTTCACAGATGTAGTTTTAGAACACAAGGGAATCATCAAGGAAGGAGGGCCGAAAAGGCTGATTACTTCGGGGATCGGCGTGCCCGGTAGTTATCACATCTTCCCCCTAAGGGCATTTCATCGAACAGGTTAAGCGCATAACATGATACGCACGGTGCATAGAGGGATCTGGAGAATGGAAAGGGCGACAAGCAATGCGCGATGATATAATCTACCTTGAGAGCGTTGCAGATGTTGTCGATCTCGGCGTTGTAGTTGATCTTCTGGGTGGTCATGACGAGCTCGACGACGCCGAGGCACGCGCCGGTGCGGCGCTCGAAGACCGGCATGGCGACGCTGCCGCGGATGTCGAAGTGCTGCGCGTAGCGGACGCGCGGGTACTCGTTGTCGGTGAAGAGGCGCACGTCGGGCGTCCACTCTGGGACGCGGCCGACGAAGACCCGGCCGGGGAGCCCCAGCTCGGCGCAGGAGGTCTCGTCGGCGGAGAACTGGTACTTGACGGACACGGTGCGGTAGCTCTCGAGGCGGTCGCTGCGGCGGTCGAGCCAGAAGGGCTGTCCGCAGGTGGTGAGCACCTGGCGGTCGCCGATGCGCGTGGGCACCCACACCTGCACCAGCAGCTCGCCCGCCGCCCCGCGCGACCGCGACGCGATGCCCTGCAGCGCGCGCCCCAGCCGCTCCTTCACCGAGGCCGGCGCCTCCTGCGGCTGGATCAGCCACGCGCGGCGCGACTCCTCGCCGTCGTCGTCGCCGCCTCCGGCGGCCGGGGCGGTGGTGATGGTGCTGCTGAGGTCGAACAGCGGGGAGAAGGGGCTCGGCGAGGCGCCGCCGGGGTGCAGGAACTCGGGGAAGTCGTGCACGGGCGACGCCAGCAGGAACTCCTCCATGAGATCCAGCTCGTCCATGTCGGCACGCATGCTGCTGCCCCGCAGGCCGCCCTCGTCGCTCCTTTGCATCGGATGCTCCATGGCCACAACCAGCTCGCTCGGCAATCCTCAGACCCTCGGCCGCATACGCACCAACCAACGAACCAACGAACGAACCGGCCGGCGACGGGGACGGGGCGGAGCGACGGGAGCCACGAACCTCGGATCAACTCCTCGCTGGGCACAAGGGAAAAAGAGAGGAGAGGGAAAATCTCGTCACGATGCAATCCAAGGAATCTAGCAGCAGGCAGGCAATAAGATTTGATGCGCATGGCTGCCACGACGGACGCCACTAGCTCGCGGGCAGCCGTTCCCGGCCGCACCACTCCATTGGCAGGCACGAGCAAGTAGCGGTAGGGGACGAGACATCCCCATCCCCATCCATGATGGCAACTAAAGCGGGACACATCGCCGTCAGCTAGCCCCGCCCCGCCCCAGCCACGCCCTGGGAAGAAAGTGAAGAGAGAGACGAGACGGTAGACAACCTCAGCTAAGCCTCCCTCCCCGGTGAACCCCCACCACGTTGTCGTGGTCGTGCCACTAGCTGGCCGCCGGCCGACTAGCGCGCGCTAGTAGTGCCCCGGCCTCCTACTCCTGGCTATATAGCCATAGCCGTAGCCATGGCCTCTCATCTTCCCCACGGAGGAGGAGGAGGAGGAGGAGGAGGAGGAGGAAGGAAGGAAACGACAAGGAAAAACCAGAGCAGGTCACCAGATCAGATCGGGCGCCGAGGGCCGGTCGACGAACGTACCCAGCTCACCTAGCTCGGAGGCGCGCGGAGGCGATCTCCCATGGCGATAGGGCCCGACCGACAAGCAGTCAGTCGATGAGCGGCTCCGGACCACTGTCTCGTTCCTCTCGGGCACGCACTAGGGCAGCGCGGTGCGGTACCACACGAATCCCGCCGCCGATGCCGCCGCCAGGAATAAAGTTAGCCGCGGCTGCGCGCGAGTGGGGAGGGCACGTACGTAGTAGAGTAGTACGGGAGGATGTGGGTTGGTGGACTGGCCGGGGTCGGGTGGGGTGGGGGTGGTGGATTTGTACTTGAGGACGGCGCGCAAGTTGCCTCTGCCTCTGCCTCTCCTCCTCGGAGTGCGCTCTCAATTTCTACTCCTACTCCTCCAGCAACGAGCTGCTGCTGCTGCCGTGGCATGACATGCGCTCCTCGGCTGCATCTTTGTTTGTGCATCCGCACGATGACGACGACGACGGAATCTTCGAGCGCGCGCGCTCGGCGGGGAGGGAGGGTTGGTTGACGGGAATGGGCCTAGCTGGGGGCCCGAAGCCAACCGGGCTTGGGCGTGGCGGGAGGGGCAGGACGGGGAATTCCCCTCACACGGGGTGACGTGGGCAGAACGTGCATCTATTGGGCCCCGCCCGTGCCCGTGGCTGTGACCGCGAACCCGTGAGCCGTGATTCCGTGGGTGAAAGAAAGATTCTCCCTCGCTCCTCTGCTGTTATTTTTCTGCCGCGGATTAAACTTCCTTTCGACGAAACGGCCTTTGATTGAACTTCTTCAAACAGCAAAATGAGATTGCTTGCTAGACCGCGTCAAACCAGAAAAAGCTACATTTTTTTGAGGGGGCAGAAAAAGCTACATGTTTGGTGTTTTAAGAGCATCTCGAACAGCCGCGCTGCAAATTTCGAGTTTTTAGCGCGCGCGCAACCTCTTCGGGAGCTCCAGCAAAGGCGCAATAACCGCGCGTGGTATAAAGAGTTCAGGGCGCGGTCCAAAACGCCATGGCGCGTCGTTTATTTGCTGCGCCCGCTTCCGCGCGCCGCATCCTCTTCGCCGCGCCACTTTCGCCCTGACCGCGCCGCCGCCGGCGAATCGACCCAATGGACGGACACGCCGGCACCCCCTCACCCCTGCCTACACCTGCGACCCCTCCGTCGCCGGCGCCCGCCTTGAAGCCACGCGCCCCCCTCTCGACACTCCCAAATGCGGTGCGGGCGAAGAAGGGCAAGGTGTCCGCGAAGAAGAACAAGGCGGCAGACGGCTCCTCTAGACCGTCGAGGAAGAAGCTTGCAGGGCGTGCGACGGACGCGGCGGCGACCGATGACCCACAAGTGTAGGGGATCTATCGTAGTTCTTTCGATAAGTAAGAGTGTCGAACCCAACGAGGAGCAGAAGGAAATGATAAGCGATTTTCAGTAAGGTTTTCTCTGCAAGCACTGAAATTGTAAGTAACAGATAGTTTTGTGATAAGATAAATTGTAACGAGTAACAAGCAATGAAAGTAAATAAAATGCAGCAAGGTGGCCCAATCCTTTTTGTCGCAAAAGATAAGCCTGGACAATTTTTTATAATGAGAAAAGAGCTCCCGAGGACACATGGGAATTATCGTCAAACCAGTTTCATCACGCTCAAATGATTCGCGTTCGGTACTTTGATAATTTGATATGTGGGTGGACCGGTGCTTGGGTGCTGCCCTTACTTGGACAAGCATCCCACTTATGATTAACCCCTATTGCAAGCAGCCGCAACTACAAAAAAAGTATTAAGGTAAACCTAACCACATCAATAAACATAGGGGTCCAAATCAGCCCCTTACGAAACAACGCGTAAGCTAAGGTTTAAGATTCTGTCACTCTAGCAACCCATCATCTACTTATTACTTTCCAATGCCTTCCTCTAGGCCCAAATAATGGTGAAGTGTCATGTAGTCGACGTTCACATAACACCACTAGAGGAAAGACAACATACATCTCATCAAAATATCGAACGAATACCAAATTCACATGACTACTAATAGCAAGACTTCACCCATATCCTCAGGAACAAACGTAACTACTCACAAAGCATATCCATGTTCATAATCAGAGGAGTAATAATATGCATTAAGGATCTGAACATATGATCTTCCACCAAGTAAACCAATTAGCATCAACTACAAGGAGTAATCAACACTACTAGCAACCCACATGCACCAATTTGCGGTTTGGATACAAGATTGGATACAAGAGATGAACTAGGGTTTTTAGAGGAGATGGTGCTGGTGAAGATGTTGATGGAGATTGACCCTCTCCCGATGGGAGGATCGTTGGTGATGACGATGGTGATGATTTCCCCCTCCCGAAGGAAAGTGTCCTTGGTAGAACAGCTCTGCCGGAGCTCTAGATTGGTTCCGCCAAGGTTCCGCCTCGTGGCGGCGGAGTTTCGTCCCGTAAGCTTGCCCACGATTTTTTTAGGGTAAAAGCCTTCATATAGCAGAAGATGGACACCGGAGGGCCACCAGGGGGCCCAGGAGACAGGAGGGCGCGCCCAGTAGGGGTGGGCGCGCCCCCGCCCTCCTGGCCAGGGTGTGTCCCCCCTGAGGTGTTTCTTCCGCTCAATAATTCTTATTAATTCCAAAAATAAGTTTCATGGAGTTTCAGGATTTTTGGAGCAGTGCAGAATAGGTTTCCAATGTTTGCTCCTTTTCCAGTCAGAATTCCAGCTGCCGGCATTCCCCCTCTTCATGGTAAACCTTACAAAATAAGAAAGAATAGCCATAAGTATTGATATATAATGTGTAATAACAGCCCATAATGCAATAAATATTGATATAAAAGGATGATGCAAAATGGACGTATCAACTCCCCCAAGCTTAGATGTCGCTTGTCCTCAAGCGGAAGCCGAAATCGAAAAATATGTCCACATGTTTAGAGATAGAGGTGTCGATAAAAATAAAATACGGACATGAGGGCATCATGATCATTCTTATAACATCAACATAAATAGATTTTGTCATATGACTTCTTATGCTCAAGTAACAATCAATTCACAATGTCAAGTATGGTTCAGAAACTTCATTGAAAGCTAACAAACTATAATCTCAGTCATTGAAGCAATTGCAATTTATCATAACATCAAAAAGAGTCAAGAATAGAGCTTTTCAGCAAGTCCACATACTCAACTATCATGTAGTCTTCTACAATTTCTAACACTCACGCAATACTTGTGGTTATGGAGTTTCAGCCGGACACTAAGAAAGATAGGGGCTTACTGTGTTGCCTCCCAATGTATTCACCTTTAGGTGATGTCAACAATAATATATAGTCCATGCTAACTTACACCCAATTGGATATATATATCATGATCTTTCAAACACGAGGGGCTTGCCAAAGGATAAAAATGAAAAAGGGAAAGGTGAAGATCACCTTGACTCTTGCATAAAGTAAAAGACATAAAGTAGAAGATAGGCCCTTCACAGAGGGAAGCAGAGGTTGTCATGCGCTTTTAGGGTTGGATACACAAAATCTTAGTACGAAAGAACGTCACTCTATATTGCCACTTGTATATCACTACAAAAAAAAGACACATCCGTGACATTTTGGGCCGAAGGATTTTTTTTGTCATACATATGACACTTCTATGACGATAATTGTGACAAAACCCGGTATCATCATAGATGTGGTGGGCTCCTACTTCTATGACAAAAAATCATGACAAAAAATGGGCTTTTCATCCTGGGCGGGCCGGAGACGCAGCTGCATGACATTCTTTGGGCCGTCCATGACGGAAAAAACCATGGTAGAAGCGAGGGGGAGAAAAATTTCGGGGAGTTGCCGGTTACGGTGGGAGGTCGGGGGCGGAGCGATGCGCGTTTCTCTCGTACGTACGTGTGTGTGTGCGAGGCGTTGGCTCTAACTGAAGCCGAGCGAGGCGTTGGGCTCTAACTGAACCCGAGCGATTGCACTGCAGGCTACGTGTTACTGAACCCGATCGATCGATCGATGGGTGTTAACTGAACCCGATGGAGCGATTCCTTCGCTACTGCTGCTAACTGAAGTCGATCGATGCTGCCTCTGGGATGAACAGTGAGCGTTGCAGGGGGGGGGGGGTTGGATGAACAGTGAGCGGTGGCGTTGCCTCTGGATGAACAGGAACCCGTGGTGTGGAGGGCTGGATGAACAATAAACGGTGGAGGGGTGGCCGTGGAGGGGTGGTTGAACAGGACCCCGTGGTGTGGAGGGCTTGATGAACAGTAGACGGTGGAGGGGTGGTTGAATAGTAGCCGGTGGAGTAGCGCGCGGTGGAGGCTGGATGAACAGGAGCCCGTGGAGGTTGGAGGAGGTCGACGGTAGCCCGTGGAGGCTGGAGGAGGTCGACGGTGGAGATGAACAGTATCCCGTGGAGTCCCATTTTGCGGTACGCCCCTCCTCCCCCCCGTTTCGACCATAGCGCTCCAACACAAGTCCGTTTCGTCCGTTTTGCGGTATGCCACACCCCTCCCGATGAACAGGACCCCCGTTTCGACCGTAGCGCTCCAACACAAGTCCGTTTCGTCCGTTTTGCGGTACGCCACACCCCTCCCGATCAACAGGACCCCCGTTTCGACCGTAGGAGGTCCGTTTTGTCCGTTTTGCGGTACACCACACCCCTCCCGATCAACAGGACCCCCGCTTCGACCGTAGGAGGTCCGTTTCCTCCGTTCTGCGGTACGCCAGGCCTCGTTTCCATCGCATGTTCCATCCAAGCCGGTTGGCTCCCACGCGTTCTGTTGCCTCCCGATGAACACGACGGATTCCGTTGCCTCCCCCATGAAAACGACGCATTCCATTGCCTCCCCATGAACACGACGCATTCCATTGCCTCCCCATGAACACGACGCATTCCGTTGCCTCCCCATGAACACGAGCCCTCGCCGTACATATGCGTGACTAGGCGTTCGAGACCCCGCCCGTATATACACATACGTGGCCGTATTTTCTTTCTTGCACCCTGGCCGCTGTACGTACATGTACATGCTACGTGCGCGCCTCTACTACGACATGTACGCGCCTCTACTACGACACATGCGCACCTCTACATCGACCAGTATATATGTACTTACAAGTTCGCGACCAGAATGACAACGCTACATACGCTTCGACCAGGTGGGTCCCGACTGTCAGGCAGTTCCTTGCGTGTGAAAATGTAGCTGGTGGGTCCCAGCAGTCAGAGGGGCGAATCGTTTTTCTTGCCCGGACGCACTTCCTTTGCGTGCGAATATGTAGCTGGTGGGTCCCAGCAGTCAGGGGGCGAATCTTTTTTTTTGCCCGGACGCACTTCCTTGCGTGCGAAGATGTAGCTGGTGGGTCCCAGCAGTCAGGGGGGGGGGGGAATGGTTTTTTTGCCCGGACGCACTTCCTTGCGTGCGAAGGTGTAGCTGGTGGGTTCCAGCAGTCAGGGGGGAAACATTTTTTCGCTAAATATGGTGGCCCGTCCGGTGGGTCCCCGCTATCAGGTGGCGGAATAATTATTTTGCGCGTAATAAGGAGGCACTTCCTTGCTGCAGCCATGGACCCAGCTGTCAGCCTCTCCACGTACAGTCCATGTTCGATGGAAGCCGTTCCTTGAAAACGTTGACCACGCCGCGCCGAGAGCACCAGGACGATGGACGATGGTGAGGCCTAGGAAGGGGACGACGTGGAGCCGGGGAAGACGCGGCAGTGGATGCCCACGCGTAGAGGAGTACGAGGGTTCACTGGTTCGCTGCGGTGTGAGGCTGCCATCGCCGAGGGATGGCCTGGCAAGTGGTGGGAGTAGTAGGAGGCGGTGATGCCTCCGCCGCATCGCAGCCGGCCATGGGAGGCAGGAGCACGACCGGCGCTGGTTTGGGCGGCTGGAGCAAGAAGACCAGAGGTTGAAGAAGCACTACAGCCATTGGATGGACATCGTACGGTCACTGGAGCTAGAATCGTGCATATTGACTAAGTTGACAAAGCCCTCCATCCCAGTCAACTTAGTAGGCCCACAAATCAGCCTGCCACTATACTGGGTCCCGGCTAACAGGGGGAGTATTCATTTTTTTGTGCGTAATAAGGAGGCACTTCCTTGCATACGAAGATATAACTGGTGGGTCCGAGCTGTTAGAGCCGGCCGCGGGAAGGAGGGAGCAGGCAGTCCCGCTGGCGCTTGTTTGAGCGGCTGGAGCAGGAAGAGCAGAGATTGAAGAAGCACGACGGCCGTTGGATGGCCATCCAACAGTCACTGCTTGTGCGTCAACCTTTTGTTTAGGAAATCCTCAAATCTGTGGAAAACAGCATACAACCCATCTGCCATTATTTTTAATAATTTACAGCCCATTTGCTAATACTTAAGGTTTTTTTGGAGCCCATATTCTTTTTGTTAGCATTACAGCCAATATTGTGGCCACGGTTAAAAACTTATACGAAATTTTGCATATTTCGGTGCGGTCCGAACTGTTTTTAATCCCGAAATTTCGACTCACATTCAAACTAATTTTAAAAATAAATGTATATCAATATAAAATCCAACAAATTCTCCATGCATAAAAATTAATGTAATTTAAAATCCTGAAATGAAAAAAAGATATTTGAAACTAACTGCCGATTTGATGTGTTTTAAAAATGTACAACCCATTTCTCATTACTGATGGGCCATTTTCTCGGCTAGCCAAATGAAAGCTCTCCTCGTCTTGAAAGATTTGCAGCCCAACAGGCCTGACAAAGCGACTTACTTGGTAAATCACAAAAAAACTGGGCTGTGGCCGTGGATCCAGCTATCAGCCTCTACACGTACAGTACTCTCCCGATGGAATGTCGTTGACCACATTGACCACGCCGCGCCGAGAGCACCAAGGCGGTGGACGACGGTGAGGCCTAGGAAGGGGATGACGCGGGGCCGGGGAAGACGCGGCAGTGGATGCCCACGCGGAGAGGAGTACCAGGGTTCACTGGTTCGGCTGCGGTGTGAGGCTGCCATCACCGCAGGGCCTGGCTAGCGGTGGGAGTAGTAGGGGGCGATGAGGCCTCAACGGCAGCACAGCCGACCACTGGAGGCAGGAGCAGGTGGTCTCCCCGGCGCTGGTTTGGGCGGCTGGTGCAAGAAGAGCAGCGATTGAAGAAGCAACAGGACCGTTCGATTCAAATCCAACGGTTACTGCTGCTAGAATTGTTTGTTGACTAAGTTGACAAGCCCTGCGTACGCGTCAACATAGTAGGCCCACAGGTCAGCCTCCCAACCGGTGCGCCCCAGATGTCAGTGGGAGGAATCATTTTTTTTCACGTAATAAGGAGGCAGTTTATTGCGTGCGGCCATACCAGCGGAGGGAGTAGGGTGGGCCGGGGAAGCTTGCACGGCATCACAACGGGCCACAAGAGGAGGGAGCAGGCAGTCCCGCCGGCGCTAGTTTAGGCGGCTGGAGCAGGAAGATCAGAGATTGGAGAAGCACGACAGCTAGAATCGTGTGTTCACTGACAAAGCCTTGCGTAAACAAGTCAGCCTCGAAATCTGTGGCGTGTACATCCCATTTGCTATTATTTTTATAATTTTTACTCATTTTCTAATTCATATGGAATTTATTGCAGCCCGTTTTCCATTTTTAGAATTGCCGGCCATTTTCTGGTCAGTACCAGGGTCAAAAAATTAACTAAATATGTGGGAATTTTTTGCTGGGGAACCAAATATTCTTAATCCAAAAATTAATAGCCATACTAAAACAAATTTAAAAATAAGTTAGTACTATGTCATGTTAAATCCAATGAAATACGTATAATATATCAGTGAAGAACAAAATTAAAAAAAACTAATATCCCATTTGCTCCTCTTGAAAGATTTGCAGCCCAGTAATTCAGAGAAAACAAATAGGCCTAGCTTGGGTATTCTTCAAAAAGAAATACTGGGCTACCTATTTTCCCAAAGAACTGGTGCATGAGTATTTAGCTTTATTTATTTATTTACTTATTTATGTTTAGGGGACCATGAGCATGTACCTGGGCCGGATTCATGTGAGAGTGTCCCTTCCAGTTAATTATGGGCTTCTCTATTGGGCCTTCATCAGTGGGCTGCATGTTATCAATAAGTGGAAAATATGTTCCGTATGAAAAATAGTATGAGCTACGTACGGTACGGGGCACTAAAGGATCGAACCTTCCAAAACATTGTGTTTGTCGTTCTAACAACACATTTATATTCAACCAACAGACGAAATATACTACTGATTGTACATTGAAAATAGCAGCAGCAGCAGCAACCAGGGCTGGGGGTGCAACAGAAGCAGTAAGCAGGCTAGAAGAGTGAAGACGCAACTCTCTCTTTCAAACCAAACATCAACCATCATTACAAAAGGGCTACCAAAAAATAACAAGTGTATGCATCAAACTAAATAAAGATCCTATTACACCAAGTGTACGCATCTAACTAACTGGCTCAGTTAGATGTTACTATTTATTAAGCTGTGGAGATTGGCTGACGGCTTGAACCATCCTATTACACCAAGTGCCTGATGGGGGAAACTCCAGCCAGCAGGTCGAATTCTGATACTTGCGACCCTCTCTCCTACTTTGGGATGCAGAGCGTGGTGGCACATATCAGGGTATGGTGCATGCAGAGACACATGGTACGCTGTTTACACACAGTTTTGCCTAATGAACGAAACCGCGCTGCCATCATGATCCTTGCCGTCAGTTATCTCCTGGTTAATCGGATAATTCAGTCCGACAAACAGAGAGCGTGTGCCAAGGCTACTTACCAGCCTCCAGTCAAAAATTCCTGAAGGCCCAGAGAAGCTGGGATCGTGCTCAAAGACCCTGCAGTGACTGTGATTGTATTCCGCGAAACAACACGTCCGGTACGTGCGAACGATCATCAATCTTTCACCATCGTCTGATCGAGCC
This sequence comes from Triticum timopheevii, assembly GCA_963921465.1. NCBI lineage: Eukaryota > Viridiplantae > Streptophyta > Magnoliopsida > Poales > Poaceae > Triticum > Triticum timopheevii. Next base: position 583,197,887 of record OY997268.1, read on the forward strand.
AGGAACCACCTGCAACTGCCATGCCACTTTTCTTTGAAAGGTTCTGGTATTAGGAAGGGTAGGGACACCAGGCGGCCTACAACATCATATCAAGTTGGAGTCAAATAAAAAAGGGCTCTTGATTTAGTCAATCTTAAGAACAACATGTTATGAGCATGAATATTTTTTCAGTAAATGTTGACAATAATATAAGCAAGCCATCATGATATCATAGGAAAGTAACATACTGTTGTAACAGCCGTTTGTAGCGATGACTGGAGTAGGCCAGCAATACGTCCAGCCATAGAAGGAGTCGACAGCGTAAATGAAGCCCTTGTGTTCAATGGCATCAGAGAACCATGGAGGATGTATGTGTTGGGGAACGTAGTAATTTCAAAAAATTTCCTACGTACACGCAAGATCATGGTGATGGCATATCAACGAGAGGGGAGAGTGTTGTCCACGTACCCTCGTAGACCGTAAGCGGAAGCGTTATGACAACGCGGTTGATGTAGTCGTACGTCTTCACGATCCGACCGATCCAAGTACTGAACGTACGGCACCTCTGAGTTCAGCACACGTTCAACTCGATGACGATCCCCGGACTCCGATCCAGCAAAGTGTCGGGGATGAGTTCCGTCAGCACGACGGCGTGGTGACGATGATGATGCTCTACCGATGCAGGGCTTCGCCTAAACTCCGCGACGATATGACCGAGGTGGAATAAGGTGGAGGGGGGCACCGCACACGGCTAAGGAACGATCCGTAGATCAACTTGTGTGTCATGGGGTGCCCCCCTGCCCCCGTATATAAAGGAGGGAGGGGGAGGTGCGGCCGGCCTAGGAGGGGGCGCGCCAAGGGGAGTCCTACTCCCACCGGGAGTAGGACTCCCTCCTTCCTTGTTGGAGTAGGAGAAGTGGAAAGAGGGGGAGAGGGAAAAGGAAAATGGGGCTGCACCCCTTGTCCAATTCGGACCAGAGGGGGGGCGCAGGCCTCTTTCCTTTTGTCCTCTCTCCTCTATTCCCGTATAGCCCAATAAGGCCCATATACTCCCCGGCGAATTCCCGTAACTCTCCGGTACTCCGAAAAATACCCGAATCACTCGGAACCTTTCCGAACTCCGAATATAGTCGTCCAATATATCGATCTTTATGTCTCGACCATTTAGAGACTCCTCGTCATGTCCCTGATCTCATCCGGGACTCCGAACTCCTTCGGTACATCAAAACTCATAAACTCATAATATAACTGTCATCGTAACGTTAAGCGTGCGGACCCTACGGGTTCGAGAACTATGTAGACATGACCTAAAACTATTATTGGTCAATAACCAATAGCGGAACCTGGATGCCCATATTGGTTCCTACATATTCTACGAAGATCTTTATCGGTCAAACCGCATAACAACATACGTTATTCCCTTTGTCATCGGTATGTTACTTGCCCGAGATTTGATCGTCGGTATCCAATAACTAGTTCAATCTCATTACCGGCAAGTCTCTTTACTCGTTAAGTAATGCATCATCCCGTAACCAACTCATTGGTCACATTGCTTGCAAGGCTTATAGTGATGTGCATTACCGAGAGGGCCCAGAGATACCTCTCTGACAATCGGAGTGACAAAACCTAATCTCGAAATACGCTAACTCAACATGTACCTTCGGAGACACCTGTAGTACTCCTTTATAATCACCCAATTACGTTGTGACGTTTGGTAGTACCCAAAGTGTTCCTCCGGTAAACGGGAGTTGTATAATCTCATAGTTACAGGAACATGTATAAGTCATGAAGAAAGCAATAGCAACATACTAAACGATCAAGTGCTAGGCTAACGGAATGGGTCATATCAATCACATTATTCTCCTAATGATGTGATCCCATTAATCAAATGACAACACATGTCTATGGTTAGGAAACATAACCATCTTTGATTAATGAGCTAGTCAAGTAGAGGCATACTAGTGACTATATGTTTGTCTATGTATTCACACATGTATCATGTTTTCGGTTAATACAATTCTAGCATGAATAATAAACATTTATCATGAAATAAGGAAATAAATAATAACTTTATTATTGCCTCTAGGGCATATTTCCTTCAGTCTCCCACTTGCACTAGAGTCAATAATCTAGTTCACATCGCTATGTGATTTAACACCAATATTCACATCTGCATGTGATTAATACCCATAGTTCACATCATCATGTGATCAACACCCAAAGGGTTAACTAGAGTCATTAATCTAGTTCACATCACTATGTGACTAACACCCAAAAGAGTACTAAGGTATGATCATGTTTTGCTCGTGAGAGAAGCTTAGTCAACGGGTCTGTCATATTCAGAGCTGTACGTATTTCGCAAATATTCTATGTCCACAATGCTCTGCACGGAGCTACTCTAGCTAATTGCTCCCACTTTCAATATGTATCCAGATTGAGACTTAGAGTCATCTGGATTGGTGTAAAAGCTTGCATCATTGTAACTTTTACGACGGGCTCTTTTATCACCTCCATAATCGAGAAACATCTCCTTAGTCCTCACTAAGGATATTCTTGACCCATGTCCAGTGATCTACTTATTAGATCAAAATTGTATTCCTTTGCCAAACACTGAGCAAGGTATACAATAGGTCTGGTTCATAGCATACTTTATAGAACCTATGACTGAGGTATAGGGAATGACTTTTCATTCTCTTTCTATTTTCTGCAATGGTCGGGTCTTGAGTCTTACTCAACTTCACACCTTTGCATCACAGGCAAGAACTCCTTCTTTGACTGTTCCATTTTGAAATATTTCAAAAAAAATTTCAAGGTATGTACTCATTGAAAAATCTTATCAAGCGTCTTGATCTATCTATATAGATCTTGATGCTCAATGTGTAAGCAGCTTCACCGAGGTCTTGCTTTGAAAAACTCTTATTCAAGTATCCTTTCATGCTATCCAGAATTTCGATATCATTTCCAATCAACAATATGTCATCCACATATAATATTAGAAATGCTACAGAGCTCCCACTCACTTTCTTGTAAATACAGGCTTCTTCAAAAGTCTGTATAAAACCATATGCTTTGATCAACTCATCAAAGCGTATATTCCAACTCCGAGATGCTTGCACCAGTCCATAGATGGATCGCTGGAGCTTGCACACTTTGTTAGTATCTTTAGGATTGACAAAACTTTCTGGTTGCATCATATACAACTCTTCTTTAAGAAAACCATTAAGGAATGCAGTTTTGACATCCATTTGCCAGATTTCATAAAATGTGGCAATTGCTATCATGATTTGGACAGACTTAAGCATCGCTACAGTTGAGAAAATCTCATTGTAGTCAACACCTTGAACTTGTCAAAAACCTTTTTGCGACAAGTCAAGCTTTGTAGATAGTAACACTACTATCAGCATCTGTCTTCCTCTTGAAGATCCATTTATACAATATGGCTTGCCGATCATCGGGCAACTCCACCAAAGTCCACACTTTGTTCTCATACATGGATCCCATCTCAGATTTCATGGCCTCTAGCATTTCGCAGAATCTGGGCTCATCATCGCTTCCTCATAGTTCGTAGGTTCATCATGGTCTAGTAACATGACTTCCAGAATAGGATTACCGTACCACTCTGGTGCGGAATTTAATCTGGAAGATCTACAAAGTTCGGTAGTAACTTGATCTGAAGCTTTATGATCATCATCATTAGTTTCTTCACTAATTGGTATAGGAATCACTGGAACTGATTTCTGTGATGAACTACTTTCCAATTCGGGAGAAGGTACAAATTACCTTATCAAGCTCTACTTTCCTCCCACTCACTTCTTTCGAGAGAAACTCCTTTTCTAGAAAGGATCCATTTTTAGCAACGAATATCTTGCCTTCGGATCTGTGATAGAAGTGTACCCAACAGTTTCCTTTGGGTATTATATGAAGACGCACTTCTCCGATTTGGGTTTGAGCTTATCAGGATGAAACTTTTTCACATAAGCATCACAGCCCCAAACTTTAAGAAACGACAACTTGGGTTTCTTGCTAAACCGCAGTTCATATGGTGTCGTCTCAACGGATTTAGATGGTGCCCTTTTTAATGTGAATGCAGCTGTCTCTAATGCATAACCCCAAAACAATAGTGGTAAATCAGTAAGAGACATAATAGATCGCACCATATCAATAAAGTGCGGTTACGATGTTCGGACACACCATAACGATGTGGTGTTCCAGGTGGCGTGAGCTGTGAAACTATTCCACATTGTTTTAATTGAAGACCAAACTCGTAACTCAAATATTCGTCTCCGCGATCAGATCGCAGAAACTTTATTTTCTTGTTACGATGATTTTTCCACTTCACTCTAAAATTCTTTGAACATTTCAACTATTTCAGACTTATGTTTCATCAAGTAGATATACCCATATCTGCTCAAATCATCTTGTGAAGGTCAGAAAATAATGATACTTGTCACGAGCATCAACACTCATTGGATTGCATACATCGGTATGTATTATTTCCAATAAGTCAGTAGCTTGTTCCATTGTTCCGGAGAACGGAGTTTTAGTCATCTTGCCCGAAAGGCACGGTTCGCAAGCATCAAATGATTCATAACCAAGTGATTCCAAAAATCCATCTTTATGGAGTTTCTTCATGCGCTTTACACCGATAAGACCCAAACGGCAGTGCCACAAACAAGTTGCACTATCATTATTAACTTTTCATCTTTTGGCATCAATATTATGAATATGTGTATCACTACGATCGAGATCCAACAAACTATGTTCATTGGGTGTATGACCATCGAAGGTCTTATTCATGTAAACAGAACAACAATTATTCTCTGACTTTAAATGAATAACAATATTGCAATAAACATGATCAAATCATATTCATGCTCAACGCAAACGCCAAATAACATTTATTTAGGTTTAACACTAATCCCGAAAGTATAGGGAGTGTGCGATGATGATCATATCAATCTTGGAACTACTTCCAACACTCATCGTCATTTTCCCTTCAACTAGTCTCTGTTTATTCTGTAACTCCTGTTTCGAGTTACTAATCTTAGCAACCGAACAAGTATCAAATACTCAGGGGCTACTATAAACACTAGTAAGGCACACATCAATAACCTGTATATCAAATATACCTTGTTCACTTTGCCATCCTTCTTATCCACCAAACATTCAGGGCATTCCGCTTCCAGTGACCATTTCCTTTGCAGTGTAAGCACTCAGTTTCTGGCTTTGGTTCAGCTTTGGGCTTCTTCGTGGGAGTGACAACTTTCTTGTCATTCTACTTGAAGTTCCCCTTTCTTTCCCTTTGCCCTTTTTCTTGAAACTAGTGATCTTGTCAACCATCAACACTTGATGCTCTTTCTTGATTTCTACCTTCGTCGATTTCAACATCACGAAGAGATCGGGAATCATTTTCGTCATCCCTTGCATACTATAGTTCATCACAAAGTTCTCCTAACTTGGTGATGGTGACTAGAGAACTCTGTCAATCACTATCTTATCTGGAAGATTAACTCCCACTTGATTCAAGCGATTGAAGTACCCAGACAATCTGAGCACATGCTCACTAGTTGAGCGATTCTCCTCCATCTTTTAGCTATAGAACTTGTTGGAGACTTCATATCTCTCAACTCGGGTATTTTTTTTAAATATTAACTTCAACTCCTGGAACATCTCATATGGTCCATGCCGTTCAAAACGTCTTTGAAGTCCCGATTCTAAGCCGTTAAGCATGGTGCACTAAACTATCAGGTAGTCATCATATTGAGCTAGCCAAACGTTCATAACGTCTGCATCTGCTCCTGCAATAGGTCTGTCACCTAGCGGTGCATTAAGGACATAATTCTTCTGTGCAGCAATGAGGATAAACCTCAGATCACGGATCCAATCCGCATCATTGCTACTAACATCTTTCAACACAATTTTCTCTAGGAACATATCAAAATAAACATATGAAAGCAACAACGCGAGCTATTGATCTATAACATAATTTGCAAAATACTACCAGGTACTAAGTTCATGATAAATTTAAGTTCAATTAATCATATTACTTAAGAACTCCCACTTAGACAGACAACTCTCTAGTCATCTAAGTGATCACGTGATCCAAATCAACTAAACCATGTCCGATCATCACGTGAGATGGAGTAGTTTCAATGGTGAACATCATTATGTTGATCATATCTACTATATGATTCTCGCTCGACCTTTCGGTCTCCGTGTTCCGAGGCCATATCTATATATGCTAGGCTCGTCAAGTTTAACCCGAGTATTCCGCGTGTGCAACTGTTTTGCACCCGTTGTATTTGAACGTAGAGCCTATCACACCCGATCATCACGTGGTGTCTCAGCACGAAGAACTTTCGCAACGGTGCATACTCAGGGAGAACACTTCTTGATAATTAGTGAGAGATCATCTTAAAATGCTACCGTCAATCAAAGCAAGATAAGATGCATAAAGGATAAACATCACATGCAATCAATATAAGTGATATGATATGGCCATCATCATCTTGTGCTTGTAATCTCCATCTTCGAAGCACCGTCGTGATCACCATCGTCACCGGCGCGACACCTTGATCTCCATCGTAGCATCGCTGTCGTTACGCCATCTATTGCTTCTACAACTATCGCTACCGCTTAGAGATAAAGTAAAGCAATTACAGGGCGTTTGCATTTCATACAATAAAGTGACAACCATATGGCTCCTGCCAGTTGCCGATAACTTCGGTTACAAAACATGATCATCTCATACAATAAAATATAGCATCACGTCTTGACCATATCACATCACAACATGCCCTGCAAAAACAAGTTAGACGTCCTCTACTTTGTTGTTGCAAATTTTACATGGCTGCTACGGGCTTTAGCAAGAACCGTTCTTACCTACGCATAAAAACCACAACGATAGTTCGTCAAGTTGGTGCTGTTTTAACCTTCGCAAGGACCAGGCGTAGCCACACTCGATTCAGCTAAAGTGAGAGAGATAGCCACCCGCCAGCCACCTTTAAGCACGAATGCTCGCAACGGTGAAACCAGTCTCGCGTAAGCGTACGCGTAATGTCGGTCCGGGCCGCTTCATCTCACAATACCGCCGAACCAAAGTATGACATGCTGGTAAGTAGTATGACTTGTATCGCCCACAACTCACTTGTGTTCTACTCGTGCATATAACATCAACGCATAAAACCTAGGCTCGGATGCCACTGTTGGGGAACATAGTAATTTCAAAAAATTTCCTACGTACACGCAAGATCCTGGTGATGGCATAGCAACGAGAGGGGAGAGTGTTGTCCACGTACCCTCGTAGACCGTAAGCGGAAGCGTTATGACAACGTGGTTGATGTAGTCGTACGTCTTCACGATCCGACCGATCCAAGTACCGAACGTACGGCACCTCCGAGTTCAGCACACGTTCAGCTCGATGACGATCCCCGGACTCCGATCCAGCAAAGTGTCGGGGATGAGTTCCGTCAGCACGACGGCGTGGTGACGATGATGATGCTCTACCGGCGCAGGGCTTCGCCTAAACTCCGCCACGATATGACCGAGGTGGAATATGGTGGAGGGGGCACCGCACACGGCTAAGGAACGATCCGTAGATCAACTTGTGTGTCATGGGGTGCCCCCTGCCCCCGTATATAAAGGAGGGAGGGGGGAGGTGCGGCCGGCCTAGGAGGGGGCGCGCCAAGGGTAGTCCTACTCCCACCGGGAGTAGGACTCCCTCCTTCCTTGTTGGAGTAGGAGAAGTGGAAAGAGGGGGAGAGGGAAAAGGAAAAGGGGGCTGCCCCCCTTGTCCAATTCGGACCAGAGGGGGGGCGCATGCCTCTTTCCTTTTGGCCTCTCTCCTCTATTCCCGTATAGCCCAATAAGGCCCATATACTCCCCGGCGAATTCCCGTAACTCTCCGGTACTCCGAAAAATACCCGAACCACTCGAAATCTTTCCGAACTCCGAATATAGTCGTCCAATATATCGATCTTTACGTCTCGACCATTTCGAGACTCCTCGTCATGTCCCTGATCTCATCCAGGACTCCGAACTCCTTCGGTACATCAAAACTTATAAACTCATAATATAACTGTCATCGTAACGTTAAGCATGCGGACCCTACGGGTTCGAGAACTATGTAGACATGACCTAAAACTATTATCGGTCAATAACCAATAGCGGAACCTGGATGCCCATATTGGTTACTACGTATTCTACGAAGATCTTTATCGGTCAAACCGCATAACAACATACGTTGTTCCCTTTGTCATCGGTATGTTACTTGCCCGAGATTTGATCGTCGGTATCCAATACCTAGTTCAATCTCATTACCGGCAAGTCTCTTTACTCGTTACGTAATGCATCATCCCGTAACCAACTCATTGGTCACATTGCTTGCAAGGCTTATAGTGATGTGCATTACCGAGAGGGCCCAGAGATACCTCTCCGACAATCGGAGTGACAAAACCTAATCTCGAAATACGCCAACTCAACATGTACCTTCGGAGACACCTATAGTACTCCTTTATAATCACCCAATTACGTTGTTACGTTTGGTAGTACCCAAAGTGTTCCTCCGGTAAACGGGAGTTGCATAATCTCATAGTTACAGGAACATGTATAAGTCATGAAGAAAGCAATAGCAACATACTAAACGATCAAGTGCTAGGCTAACGGAATGGGTCATGTCAATCACATTATTCTCCTAATGATGTTATCCCATTAATCAAATGACAACACATGTTTATGGTTAGGAAACATAACCATCTTTGATTAATGAGCTAGTCAAGTAGAGGCATACTAGTGACTATATGTTTGTCTATGTATTCACACATGTATCATGTTTCTGGTTAATACAATTCTAGCATGAGTAATAAACATTTATCATGAAATAAGGAAATAAATAATAACTTTATTATTGCCTCTAGGGCATATTTCCTTCAGTATGATCCTGCGATGGACATGCAGATTTATCCACTTACCGCAGTGACATGTCAGATAGGCGAGACCGCGGTTGAAGAACACAAGTAGCCTGAAATCTTTAAAATTCCCAGATCTTGTGGGCACTTGGCAGATTACAACCTTGAGCAAATCAAACTTGGTATCATGTTGGCTACTGTAAGATTTCGAGTATTCTGGGCCGCGGTGCCAAAGCAGTGCAGTGTTAATCGAAGGAAGGGGGATCAATCGCCGGGTGTAGATCTCCACGAGCATCCAGCTGCTGCGACCGTCGACGAGCACCATCCAAGACGTGTTGATGCCGACCCAGTACATACCGTTAATCTAGCTGAGGCTGACGGGGATCAGATCGCAGTGAAGGGGGTTGATGCTCGCCACCCTACAATCGTTATGCTGCGTGACACGCCGTTTCTGAAGATCAGGCGGCATCAGCAAGCAAGGAGCTGGCTTAAAAAGCTCCGGCCTGAGGGCTTTGAGTAAACGGTACAGCCTCGACGAGCACGCGGCGAGCGGCATGGTACTGAGATTGTCCACACACGAAACAATGAGCTTGATTACCTCTGTGGGGAGCGAATTCCAGCCACTCTTTCGGCGGACGCTGCTCGGTTCTGCCATTGTTAGTGCTTGGGTTTTAGACGAGGGGGGGGAGGCGCCTTAGTGGGGATGGAAGCTTGGACGAGATTATGTGCGGACAAAGATGGAGAAGCGATTATGTGCTGCGGAAAGTGGACAGGTGATGATGACTACAGCATGCCGCTTGACTTACGAGACACATACCAGCAACGTAGGGTCATATAGATGCCAGACAACTTGCTTGAGTGATCATAGTACTGGTACTCCCTACAGTACCTACTATAGTACTATGCCCTAGCTTGCTAGAGTAGAGTAGTAGAGTAGGACTCTGCTCTACTACTAGCACCGGAGGAGTAGTATATTCTAATCTAAAATAGTTACAAACTTCGATGCCCGATCGTGGAACGACTACGAACCATGCTCAAAGACCGTGTCTACGTGGTGTTTGGACTTATATGCAAAAAAATAGCAAGATGCCCGTGCATTGCACGGCACACCATCATCACCAACTCGGTTTTTTCTCTACTCCTACTCCTATAAAAGACTTAGTTGGTGATGATGGAGGTGAGGAGGCGTGTTCAGCCGGGCGTGCAGCGGACGGCGCAACACTATTCGATTTGTTATAAAAAAGTACTTGTAGAGATAGAGACATAGGGAGGAGCACGAGGTAAGGCCTTATCTGTAAATGTGGAGAGAGGTGCGGGTATCTTTTGTAAAATTGTCATAGTTGGCTTTATATCCGTCAGATATAGATCGAACGGTCTATATTACAAGATGGCAGGCAAACCATCATCACCAACTCGGTTTTCTATAAGAGTAGATATATATAGATATAGATAGATAGAGACTAGGGAGTACTAGTAAGGACACCATCTACTTCTTCGTGTGCTACTCCTGCGCTCCATTCGACGGCCGCAACGTCCCCTACAACCACTCCCTCCTGCGCTCCATTCGGCGGGCGCTGTTGAAATCTGGGGAGCGCACTCTCACGACTGCTGGCGGCCACGACTTCACCGACGATGACTTCTTCCCCAACCTCGACAACCTCTTCCTCAATGACATGGGCGACAACCTCAACGCCAACAGTGCTGCTCCCGTTCCACCGTATGTGTTTCTGTCCTTCCTGTTCAAAATCATGGTAGAATTCATGTTTCTACTCTGTATCCTACTACTATGCTAGTCCACATGATTAGTTTCATCTCTGTTATAGCCGTCATGATTTATTTTGTGCTTATTCGGATTAAATCTCGTAGTAACTTGCTCACATATTCAACTGGTGCAACGTCCCCTACAGCCACTCCTGTTTCATGGACGACCTGGTCGATGCTTCCAAGGAGCCATTCGTCCACTGCTATGAGTGCCCGATGCCGTTTTGTGGCTCGCCGGCGGACATGGTGCATCAACTCACGGATGCGTGCAGCGGTCACTGCTGGCCCTTGGCGGAGAACATCAAGTACGACACGTGCTACCGGTTCACCATGCCGGAGTCGCTGGAGGATCACCACCGCCTGCTAGTCTCGGAGGAGGATGGCAGCGTCTGCCTCTTGATCGTGGGCACCGGCGAGGCCCGCGCAGGCCGCTGCCCCGTCTTTGTAGCGTGCGTCAGGGGTGTCGCCGCTGACGCTGACACTGATACGAGGCAGATGTACGGGTGCAAGGTCAATGTTACTACCCCTCCGGGTCACGTGGGCGGCAAAACCGGCCTCATCGGACAGACTTGGAATCTGAGGAGCTGGGACTATCCCGCCAATGTGGAGTTGGAAAACCCATGACATCCGTTCTATCCTTTACCCGCCGACTCGGTGCACGGGGACTCCAAGGAGGTTCACCTGGACATACGCATTATCAAGTGCACTTAGAGTTATTGAGTGTATTTCTTTTGGGCAATTCAAATGCCCCATTCGTGCCCAGTACCCACCACTCCCGCAAAGTTTCCTCAAGTCCGCATTCCGCTACGCCCCACCCCATGACATGTGGCCCCCGATGCTTAGCGCTAAACATAAGGCTGATTTAGCCCAGGCAGATTATTCTGCAGATATCATTCATTCCCTTGCCACTAATTGGGCCATCCTCTGTGCTAGATGCCTTCAATGGGGACATTGCAAGATCGCATGTCAAGCTCGCCTCATTTGCATTAATTGCTCGGGCCCTGATCATAAAACAGGGGATTGCACAAAACGTAGCAGCCGTGACACTCGCTCATTGCCAGGGTCAAACAAGGAGACTGCATTTATTCCCCCGAGATCTCTGGGCCATCCTTTTCCCACCAAATGCCTGACCAAAACCACTGCAAGGACCGTCCGATGTACTTCTTGTGGGTTCTATGGACACGTGGCATCATCCTGTCGAAGAGCTGCTCACCAAAAGAAATGGAAATGGGTGGTAAAAGCAATTTTGCCCCCCGCCGCCCCCATTCACGCTTCAGCTTCCGCCTCGAGAACCCAACGGGCCTCACCTTGCCCCGTCCCATCACAACAGACTGATACCCTGCTACAACTTGCGCCATTGCCGTCGTATCCAATCTCTTCGTCATCGCCCTCTCCGCCTCTCCTCTCCACAACAATGGCGAACTACCCGCTGAACCCAGTGCCCTTCCTCCCGCTGGGCTTCGCCGTCGAACCTGGGCTGGCAGATCGTCTTGTGCGCAGTGGCATGGTTGTTGGACCAATTGCTCCTCTCAGCCATGAATAACGATACCCGCCGCGAGCCTCAACATTCATTGGGCCACAAACATCAGTATGTATGATTTCCAACAAATCAGTTGCTCGCTCCATAGTTCCGGAGAACGGCGTTTTAGTCATCTTGCCCATAAGGCACGGTTCGCAAGTACCAAGTGATTCATAATCAAGTGATTCCAAAAGTCCATCGGTATGGAGTTTTTTCATGCGCTTTACACCGATATGACCTAAACGGCAGTGCCACAAATAAGTTGCACTATCATTATTAACTCTGCATCTTTTGGTTTCAACACTATGAATATGTGTATCACTACTATCGAGATTTAATAAAAATAGACCACTCTTCAAGGGTGCATGACCATAAAAGATATTACTCATATAAATAGAACAACCATTATTCTCTGATTTAAATGAATAACTGTCTCGCATTAAACAAGATCCAGATATAATGTTCATGCTCAACGCTGGCACCAAATAACAATTATTCAGGTCTAAAACTAATCCCGAAGGTAGATGTAGAGGTAGCGTGCCGGCCACGATCACATCGACTTTGGAACCGTTTCCCACGCGCATCGTCACCTCGTCCTTGGCCAGTGCTCGCTTATTCTGTAGTCCCTGTTTCGAGTTGCAAATATTAGCAACAGAATCAGTATCAAATACCCAGGTGCTACTACGAGCTCTAGTTAGGTACACATCAATAACATGTATATCACATATACCTTTGTTCACTTTGCCATCCTTCTTATCCGCTAAATACTTGGGGCAGTTCCGCTTCCAGTGACCAGTCTGCTTGCAGTAGAAGCACTCAGTTTTAGGTCCATATTTGGGTTTCTTCTCTTGAGCAGCAATTTGCTTGCTGTTTTTCTTGAAGTTCCCCTTCTTCTTCCCTTTGCCCTTTTTTTTGAAACTAGTGGTCTTGTTGACCATCAACACTTGACGCTCCTTCTTGATTTCTACCTCCGCAGCTTTTAGCATTGCGAAGAGCTCGGGAATAGTCTTGTTCATCCCTTGCATATTATAGTTCATCACAAAGCTCTTGTAGCCTGGTGGCAGTGATTGGAGAATTCTGTCAATGACGCTATCATCCGGAAGATTAACTCCCAGTTGAATCAAGTGATTATTATACCTACACATTTTGAGTATATGTTCACTGACAGAACTATTCTCCTCCATCTTGCAGCTGTAGAACTTATTGGAGACTTCATATCTCTCAATCCGGGCATTTGCTTGAAATATTAACTTCAACTCCTGGAACATCTCATATGCTCCATGACGTTCAAAACGTCGTTGAAGACCCGGTTCTAAGCCGTAAAGCATGGCACACTGAACTATAGAGTAGTCATCAGCTTTGCTCTGCCAGACGTTCTTAACGTCGTCAGTAGCATCAGCAGCAGGCCTGGCACCCAGCGGTGCTTCCAGGACGTAACTTTTCTGTGCAGCAATGAGGATAATCCTCAGGTTACGGACCCAGTCCGTGTAATTGCTACCATCATCTTTCAACTTTGCTTTCTCAAGGAACGCATTAAAATTCAACGGAACAACAGCACGAGCCATCTATCTACAAACAAACATAGACAAGCAAAATACTATCAGGTACTAAGTTCATGATAAATTTAAGTTCAATTAATCATATTACTTAAGAACTCCCACTTAGACAAACATCTCTCTAGTCATCTAAGTGATCACATGATCCAAATCAACTAAACTATAACCGATCATCACGTGAGATGGAGTAGTTTTCAATGGTGAACATCACTATGTTGATCATATCTACTATATGATTCACGCTCGACCTTTCGGTCTCCGTGTTCCGAGGCCATATCTGCATATGCTAGGCTCGTCAAGTTTAACCTGAGTATTCTGCGTGTGCAAAACTGGCTTGCACCCGTTGTAGATGGACGTAGAGCTTATCACACCCGATCATCACGTGGTGTCTGGGCACGACGAACTTTGGCAACGGTGCATACTCAGGGAGAACACTTCTTGATAATTTTAGTGAGAGATCATCTTAAAATGCTACCGTCAATCAAAGCAAGATAAGATGCATAAAGGATAAACATCACATGCAATCAATATAAGTGATATGATATGGCCATCATCATCTTGTGCTTGTGATCTCCATCTCCGAAGCATCGTCATGATCACCATCGTCACCGGCGCGACACCTTGATCTTCATCGCAGCATCGTTGTCGTCTCGCCAACTATTGCTTCTACGACTATCGCTACCGCTTAGTGATTAAGTAAAGCAATTACAGGGCGTTTGCATTTCATACAATAAAGCAACAAACATATGGCTCCTACCAGTTGCCAATAACTTCGGTTACAAAACATGATCATCTCATACAATAAAATATAGCATCACGTCTTAACCATATCACATCACAACATGCCCTGCAAAAACAAGTTAGACGTCCTCTACTTTGTTGTTGCAAATTTTACGTGGCTGCTACGGGCTTTTAGCAAGAACCGTTCTTACCTACGCATAAAAACCACAACGATAGTTTGTCAAGTTGGTGCTGTTTTAACCTTCGCAAGGACCGGGCGTAGCCACACTCGATTCAGCTAAAGTGAGAGAGACAGACACCCGCCAGCCACCTTTAAGCACGAATGCTCGCAACGGTGAAACCAGTCTCGCGTAAGCGTACGCGTAATGTCAGTCCGGGCCGCTTCATCTCACAATACCACCGAACCAAAGTATGACATGCTGGTAAGCAGTATGACTTGTATCGCCCACAACTCACTTGTGTTCTACTCGTGCATATAACATCAACGCATAAAACCAGGCTCGGATGCCACTGTTGGGGAACGTAGTAATTTCAAAAAATTTCCTACGCACACGCAAGATCATGGTGATGCATAGCAATGAGAGGGGAGAGTGTCCGTCCACGTACCCTCGTAGACCGTAAGCGGAAGCGTTATGACAACGCGGTTGATGTAGTCGTACGTCTTCACGATCCGACCGATCCAAGCACCGAACGTACGGCACCTCCGAGTTCAGCACACGTTCAGCTCGATGACGATCCCCGGGCTCCGATCCAGCAAAGCTTCGGGGATGAGTTCCGTCAGCATGACGGCGTGGTGACGATGATGATGTTCTACCGGCGCAGGGCTTCGCCTAAACTCCGCGATGATATGACCGAGGTGGAATATGGTGGAGGGGGGCACCGCAGACGGCTAAGGAACGATCCGTAGATCAACTTTGTGTGTCTATGGGGTGCCCCCTGCCCCCGTATATAAAGAAGGGAGGGGGAGGCCGGCCGGCCCTTGTTGGGCGCGCCAGGAGGAGGAGTCCTCCTCCTAGTAGGAGTAGGACTCCTCCTTTCCTACTCCTACTAGGAGGGGAAGGAAGGGGGAGAGGAGGGGAAGGAAAGAGGGGGGCGCCGCTTCCCCCTCCTAGTCCAATTCGGACCAGAGGGAGAGGGGGCGCGCGGCCCTTCCTGGCCGCCCCTCTCTCTTCCCACTAAGGCTCATGTGGCCCATTAACTCTCCGGGCGGGTTTCCGGTAACCCTCCGTCACTCCGGTTTTCTCCGAAATCACCCGGAACACTTCCGATGTCCGAATATAGTCGTCCAATATATCAATCTTTATGTCTCGAGCATTTCGAGACTCCTCGTCATGTCCGTGATCACATCCGGGACTCCGAACAAACTTCGGTACATCAAAACTTGTAAACTCATAATAAAACTGTCATCGTAACATTAAGCGTGCGGACCCTACGGGTTCGAGAACTATGTAGACATGACCTAGAACTATTCTCGGTCAATAACCAATAGCGGAACCTGGATGCCCATATTGGTTCCTACATATTCTACGAAGATCTTTATCGGTCAAACCGCATAACAACATACGTTGTTCCCTTTGTCATCGGTATGTTACTTGCCCGAGATTTGATCATCGGTATCTAATACCTAGTTCAATCTCGTTACCGGCAAGTCTCTTTACTCGTTCTGTAACACATAATCTTATAACTAACTCATTAGTTACAATGCTTCCAAGGCTTAGGTGATGAGTATTACCGAGAGGGCCCAGAGATACCTCTCCTACAATCGGAATGACAAAACCTAATCTCGAATTATGCCAACCCAACATGTACCTTCGGAAACACCTGTAGAGCACCTTTATAATCACCCAGTTACGTTGTGACGTTTGGTAGCACACAAAGTGTTCTTCCAGTAAACGTGAGTTGCACAATCTCATAGTTGCAGGAACTTTGTATAAGTCATGAAGAAAGCAATAGCAACATACTAAACGATCAAGTGCTAGGCTAACAGAATGGGTCATGTCAATCACATCATTCTCCTAATGATGTGATCCCATTAATCAAATGACAACACATGTCTATGGTTAGGAAACATAACCATCTTTGATTAATGAGCTAGTCAAGTAGAGGCATACTAGTGACTTTATGTTTGTCTATGTATCCACACGTGTACCATGTTTCCGGTTAATACAATTCTAGTATGAATAATAAACATTTATCATGATATGAGGAAATAAATAATAACTTTATTATTGCCTCTAGGGCATATTTCTTTCACTGTCCTCATCCATGCCATCAGTGTCCATTTCCTTGTGTTTGCTTGAATCCTCACTCTTGTCATCATCTCCTCCCACTCCCCCATCATCCTTGCCAGCTAGGTCAACAATTGGAACCTCAACAACCATCCTAACTTTAAAAGTTTTTCCTCCAATACCAAACACTCTCTCAGTAGGAATCTTGGAGGGGTCTCTACATTGGACTTTCACTCTAACACACTCAAAAAGAGACTGAAACATCCCATGCCAATCAAGATCAATCAGCAGGCCAAAAGCTGAGGTACACTGGTCTAAGACAGACCACTCACACCATTTTGGTAGCAGCCCCCTGATCTGCACCCAAACCTCCTTCAAATCTTCCATGCATTTCAGGTCTTCTTTCCACACCTCCACATTCACAGTGATATCTGGGTTGGTTAAACCAAAACAAGGATATCCAGCAACTTGCTCAACTGAAATGTGTGGTGGGAATTTCACCACATAAGACCATCTCCCCAGTGCCCTCACTTGCCAAGGCCAATTGGTCTTGTAGATTTCAGAAAATTCCTTTATCAGCTCCTCCTTAGACAGCTCACCAGCTTCTACATAGACAATCCCACAGTTCCTCATATTCCCCAGGGCATTTGCGCCCAAATCTGGGGCTTCTACATGGTAGAACCCTAGCCCTGGAGCAGCACTCCCAATGTACTTTGCCACTTGATGTGGCCTCTTCTTGACTGCACAGGCATCCACTTGATGGGCAGTGGATTTGCAGATGAAACACTTCTTTGGTAAGTCACACATGGCTCTATGGTGCCCTGGGTCACCACAATTAAAGCATGTCACCTGAGCATAATCTGTGAACTCCCTACTGCCAGAGCCCTGCATCTGAGATTGAGCAATGCTCCCTCCCGAACCTTTATCTAAATTCCTCTTCGGTTTCTCTTTCCCTGGTGCTCCAGCTTGACCCTGTTGAGCTTGCACTTTACCACTCCCCTGCTTCTTCAACTGCGCATCAGGGACCTGCGGCCTCATCTGCCCCTGCCCACCAGGGTGATCCCATTGTTGACCCTGCTGGTGAACCATGGGAGGGACGGGGTAGGGAGGGTATCCTCCAGCGAACATCCATGGCGCTGGAGCCCCTGGGAAACCAAAAAAAGGAGGAGGGTAACCAAATTGCTGCATCCCCCCCGACTCAGGCAGCGGCCCCTGCTGCGGTGGCAGCGAGGACACCGGGCGGGATCCACGCCCTCTCCCCCTACCTCTGTTGTCGGCCATCTCGCACTTCTCCTGGATCTCGACGAAGCTTGGTCGCAGCCCTCGCCCACATGATGATCTCTTGCAACTGAAATTGACGCTGCTGTTGAACCTGCAATCCTCCTCACTTGCTGGGAAGCAATCAGCCGCAGAGAAAGATCCACTAGCAAATCGCTCCTTCAGGATCCAAATCAGAGTCTCTCCACCCTTAGGGTTCCGCCTTGCGCCGCCACGATCGCAATCTGGAGGAGGAGGGGAAGGTGGGGGAGGAGGGGAAAGTGAGGAAGGGGGAAGTGGCGGATCCCACAACTTCCCAAAGTAACCTGCATCCACCTCCCCTTCCCCGCTGACCACCGTGGCCCATCCATCCGGCCCCTCCACGTGGCCGTGGCCCTCCAAACTGAATTTGAAACCACCCCCCGCCGTGAGCAGCAACAACGGTGAAGCCTCTCCGTCCCTGAATCTGCCCGCCCGGAACCTCCTTGACCGCCGGCGACATCGAGCATATGCACCGGAACCACCAACCGCATCATCTAGAGCTAGTCCACCCTGAATAGCCGCCACATTGCCCTCTGAACACGGGAAGTGGAAGACGCTTCCCCAGCCGCCCAGTTCAGAATCAGATCCGGCGTGAGTGGCCACCCCAACGCGAACAGGCGATTTCTCTCCTCCTGGTTTGTCCGCGGCATGGCTCTCAGAGCCGGGAGCATGCGGGCATCCCGCACTGCCCCCGACACGATCTCTGCACCTCGAGCAGCTCGAGTCGCCTCCACCCGCGCCTGAATCCCCATCTCCTGCAACCTCGCCACCTCCTCCAGCAGCCTCCGGATCTCCTGATCTAACGCCACACCTCCTCCGCCAGGCGCCGCCGTCAGCAGCACTCACCGAAATTAGACCGGAACGAATCCCACCCGATGGCAACCGCAACGCTACCCGCAGCCCTGCACCGAGCGGCGCGGCACGCCTCTGGGAGGAGAGCCTGACCCAGACCGGAGAGCAGGAATCAGCCCCGTAAGCCGGCGGCGAGAAGTGCGGTGGCGTCGACGGTGGGGAGGGGAGGAGGGAGGGGAGCGGAGGCATTGGACGGCTTGTTTGAGAGAGGCGCGGGACTAGCTGACCCATACTCGTCTCCATCGTCACGGGAAGGGCGATGGGTGGCACGCGGCCCCGCTGCTGCACGCCGCAAGTCGCTGCTCACGGCCTCCGCGCGCACGCATCAGCGGCCATCGCGCTGCGAGCTCTGCCTAACCGCGCACCCCGGCGACCACACGTGAGTTCTGCGGGCGCCCACCCACCACGGTCGAACTGCGAGCCACCTGCACCGGCGCCGCACTACCCCATGGTCGTCGTCACCAACGTGGTGTACATCGCCTGCTTCAGCCACGCTGCCAGCACTCCGTGCCGCCGCCCACGTACAGCCCCAAACGGATGGGCCCCGCGCAGCTCATCTACGCCAGGCGCAGCAGCTGCAGCACCGTCAGGTCCAGGGGGGCAACGACCGGGGAACTTGCCGGCCTCCGTCCGCGCCACGTCGAACACAGCGACGCCGCCAGGCAAGGGAAGTTCTTCGTGTCCGTGCGCCAGCGGACGGCGGAGTGGGGGTCTTCCATGGCCTCGTGCTCGCTGCCGCAGTGCTGACATGCGTACCCCGCGCTGACCGTTGCCATGGCAGAAAGGCGCGCCAACATGCATGGGAGAGAGAGAGACAGAGAGAGAGGAGCGCGCCGCCGGGAACTGGACCGACAAACGTTAGCTCCGGCATAGTCGACTTGCAGAGAAATCGTTGGAGACGCAGCGCCAGTATCCCAGTGACGCGCGCTTCCTAGCTGATAGGCCCAGTCTTCCCCCGGTAATATATACGGCGGCGTGAAGCAGCACCGCGAACAAGATCTTCCTAACCGGCGTTGCAGCTCCCGACGGTTCCCGGCCCAGGACGGCGGCAGCATCCCCGAAGCGCCTGCTGGCCCGATGGTTGAGATGTGTGACGGCGGCCGGCTACGGGGACGGCGCGTCACCGCCGCGGCCTCGATTCTCCATGTCGCATTTGCCTCTACGGTCGTGCCCTCCGCGCGCCGTACACCGCCTCTGATGGTGTCTATGCGGTGCGGAGAGAAGATTGACAGCGCAGGGAGTGGGGAATTGGGAGGGAGACGGAGAGGACGCGACTGGCTACACCCTGGATTGGCAAGGCACATCGAAGAGTCTATTTATAGGAACAAACAGCGGCGACATCAGATCCGTCAGGGTCTTTCAGACCAAAAGAAATATCTAGTTAATCATCGAGAAGTCGAGAAACCGACTAAAGTTATACACGTGGTCACATCTGCCATGGTGCATGGACGTGGTCACAACAAATCGCCTCCACCACGAAAAAAAATTCTATGAGACCAGGTCTCACGGATTAGCAGGTGAGACCCATCCTGATGGATGACACGTGACATCCACAAATCACAAAGCATCCACTCCATCCCCCACCTGAAATCAGGGGGAAAAGATTAGATGATTTGTGATTTATGAATGCCACATATCATTCATCAGGACGGGTCTCACCTGATTTATATGAGACCTGATCTCATATAATTTTTTTCCCTCCACCGCTGCATCGCATGCTGCACGCACAATAAAAAGGCCACCGCCGACCCGACAGGATGCATGGCCCATGTGTAGAAGAAGATAGCAGAAGAATCGGCATGCAACTCGCTAGGTCCAAATCAAACACCGCCCCAGCCCACACATGCAATCCAATCCAAACACGCCGTTCAGCACAGGTTGGACCAATGGTGAACTGGCGAAGCAAATCCAATGTAAAGTGATAGAGCCACCCAATGTACACACAAAAACGTGAATCACGTTGACAAGATTTTCACTGAAAGCCTATCGTCACAACTGATTTCTGCCCTCTGGTATCCCAAACTAATACACATGTTGACGTCCGGTAGGCTCGTATGTTGCTGTCAAACAAGTGGTGAAACCTGAGATCAAAAACTTCCCCGGAAATAGAGGCTTGGGTATAAGATCGTTTCATGTTCAAATACACTTTTGTGTGAGCTGTATAAAAGAATAAACTTTTATAGTAAATAGTGCATGTGCTAGAAAGACATGATTTGCTTTTTTGCGTACCTTGAATGAAAATGTATTTCATCATGGTAATTTACGTAGAGTTGTAGATGTAGTATACATCCCTAGATTCATGCGTATTTTTTAAAACTTTTTTAAACATCAATTTTATTTTACTTTTTGTAGTTTTCAAAAATCCAGCTTTCATGAAGCCCGGGATGAAAAAGGCAATCAAAAATCCATCCCTGTCTCTTACTGTTACTACATGATAAAGTCAATGGAGAACATTTCCTCCGGGTTCACTCCTTTCCAGCTAGTCGTTGTCTTGGCCTATGGCCTATCGGTGTGTGCACAATTCTGGCAACCCCCTATAGTTGACAAGTAGTATGCGTGTCAATGCCAGCAAGCAACAAGCTGCATTTTTTTTTTGAAACGGAGGCAAAGATTGCCTCATCTATTAATTAAGCAGAAGAGAATTTTTCAGTTAATTACGGAAAACCGGGCGAAAATCGGAACAACAAGGACCAAGCCCACCCCAAAGACTCACGCATATAGGGCAAAGCCCACCCACGAACAACATCGATGACAACCACGTCGCCCACACAACACGAGGTCCATGCCCTCGAAGCTGCAAATCTCCCGAGGCCGCCGCCTCGACATCCACTGCTCTGTTGCGCCCTGCGCAGTCAACGGACACCGCCTTCCGGGGTCGCCGCCCCGACATGCTACCGCTCACCCTCGAGCAGCAACGCCGCACGATACATCAGCCCGCAGTCCACACTGCTCAGGACAACCGCACGTAGACCACGAACGTCGCACCACATCCGGGGCCGCCGCCCCGACATGCCTCCACTCGCCCTCGAGCAGCAACGCCGCACAATACAGCTACCCGCAGCCCATGCTGCACAGGACAACTGCACGCAGACCACGAACGTCGCACCACATCCGGGGCCGCCGCCCCGACATGCCTCCACTCGCCCTCGAGCAGCAACGCCGCACAATACAGCTACCCGCAGCCCATGCTGCACAGGACAACTGCACGCAGACCACGAACGTCGCACCACATCCGGGGCCGTCGCCCCGACGTAAAGTCAGACCGCCCCCTCTCGGGCGCATCGACCAGGCCGACGACCTCGCTACCCACGCAGCACCAAGCCGCCACCGAAACAATGCACAACCGCGACTCCGTCCCATAGAGCTACCGTTGCATCGCTATCCGAGGCCGCCGCCTCGGCGTACATCCACTGTCCAGAGCCGCCGCCCCGGCCTCCATCACCCTGATGACGATGCAACTCTGCACCACTGCCAAGAGACCACCACCCCACAAATGTCATTGCTTCCAAGGCGGTGCCTCCAAGAAGGTAACGACATAATTGCCGCCGCCGCCCGCTCCAATGGAGCTTGGGTTTTCACCCGGAAACACCAGACAGTTGCGGCAGTAGATGGACGTAGCTCCGCGATGTTCCTTTAGGAAGGAATGCAATGCTCAAGAACATCGCCAACATCGGCACCGACCGGAGTCAACTCCATCCATTTGCTGGTTAAGTTGCTTCCAATCCATGCCCTCACTAGCTCGTCGATCATACCTCCATGTGTGTGTACGGCGCTCGCGGAGTTTCTCCTATAAAAAAAATGCCAACGAGGACTATCCCTTGGGTTTGCCTTTTTTTTATGTATCTTCTTGATTTGTTAAATATTACTCCCAGCTGTTCATGTTCAATCCATGCCCTTATTAGCTCGTTGATTGTACCTTGTGTGTGTATCTTGTGGATTTTTTTATGTATGCATTAGTCCTAGTTGTCCATGATCATCTAGGTAGGTTGTGTGCTCTCTGGCAATACGTACCGGCCAGCGCATGAGCTCACTCACTCACCGGCGTGCCGTCCCGTGCTAACGTGGCAACTTGTTTTTTGTGTATGGCAAGTGCAGTCGGAGGTGAACTTCCTGGGGCGGCTGCAGCACCCGAACCTGGTGAGGCTGCTGGGCTACTGCGGCGACGGCGATGACCGCGACCTCCTCCTCGTCTACGAGTTCATGCCCAAGGGCAGCCTCGAGAACCACCTCTTCCGAAGTACGTAATCCATTCCACCATGCACGCATGCATCGCCAATTCGCCATTGATCGATCCATCCACACGCTGCACTTTGCTCTTCGCTGACCTTCTCCTCGATCCATGCATGGCGCAGGGGGCGGCTCGTTCGAGCCGCTGTCGTGGGCGACGAGGCTGAAGATCGCCGCCGGGGCCGCGCGGGGGCTGGCGTTCCTGCACTCGCCGGAGACGCAGATCATCTACCGGGACTTCAAGGCGTCCAACATCCTCCTCGACCACGACTTCGCCCCCAAGCTGTCCGACTTCGGGCTGGCCAAGAGCGGGCCGGCGGCAGGGCGGTCGCACGTCACCACGCGGGTCATGGGCAGCTACGGCTACGCGGCGCCCGAGTACGTCGCCACGGGCCACCTCTACGTCAAGAGCGACGTCTACGGCTTCGGCGTGGTGCTGCTGGAGCTGCTCACGGGGCTCCGCGCGCACGACCCCAACCGGCCCAGCCACCAGGCCAACCTCGTCGAGTGGGCGCGCCCCTACATCGCCGGCGGCAGGAAGCTCACCGGGCTCATGGACCAGCGCCTCGCCGGCCAGTACCCGCCCAAGGCGGCGCTCCGGGCCGCCAGGCTCGCGCACCGCTGCCTCTGCGGCGACCCCAAGGCCCGGCCCTCCATGGACGACGTCGTCGCCAAGCTCGAGGAGATCGACGGCACAGGGACGCTCCCGCCGAGGCCGAGGACCGTCCCGGCAGCAGCCCGAAGGTCGCCATACCGCGGTTCCTCCAACTCCAAGCCGGCCTGACGACGAACTGATAATTCCATCAGTTAACGAACGGTCTTTCATTAGTTTCTGAATTTCTTTGTCAGTTAGGCAGTTTTGTTTTGCTTTATACTACTTGATTTTGAATTACTAGGTCACTGCCGCACTTGTGGCTTTGTATTCTTGTGTACCTTGTCTTGTAACACAAAATAGCAGGCATATTCCAATGCACATTTAGAGAAAAAAGAAGAAGAAACATCAGTTTATAAGCAAATCACAGACTGTTGCATACAGTGTTATCGATTTCTGAAGCAAGGTGTACAGGTTTAATCCCGAGTAATTATACAAAAAGAATACCACCAAAAAAACTCTAGCATTCCATTGTTCTCAAACAAAAAGGAGGAAAATAAAACATCTCCTATCATCCTACTATGTATGCACCATCGTCGGCCAGAGGCTGTCTAGGAGTCTAGACAGCTCCCTGCCTCACACATGAGCAGCACTGATCTAGAACCAGCAGGATTGCATTTTCGAGACCAGAGATGAGCTTGATGGAGAACAATCCGAGTGCACTCATCTGCAAATATGTGGATGCAAGTAAGATCAGTTAACCATGGCACGGAATTTTACAAGGGAAATGATTTATATTTCTGAAAAGCAAATTTAGTCCAGCAATACTTACACAAGCGAGAAGGCGTTTCAGCACCGTAAGGATGCATCTTCGACTCTTTATGACGCTCAAATTGACGCGTGAAGGCAGGAGACATCTCAATTCCACAGCGCACGCCTTCAAGCAAGCTTTCGAATGTTGAAACCTTGAAGGTACTTCAGAATTGCAAGACGGTTCAAACAAGCCCAGAAAGAACTTACATTTGCCAGGTAACCTGAACATGAGTTCTACATCTAATGCGAAGCTTCATTTCGACAAATTCCTATTCTTTCCTATTCTGTACACTAGTTTGGTAACTGCGGTAAACGAGTTTCCCTGTGGCTGAATATGACCTAGTCTACAAGTACAAAGTGTCATATTCAGTTATCACAGACCAGGCTGACAGATAACTCACCAAGCATCTTGACCACAGACTCCAAATATTTACAAATGTGGCCTGCACCTATCACCATGACCGAAAACCGAGGCGATATCAACGCACACTGACTACTTGGAAAGGTGGGATGGTTGTTTTTGAATGTTGAAGAAGCATTGTATACATCGGATTAACCGAAGGAACCACGGAGTACCGGCTGAACTGCAGGATTCACAGAGATCCTGACTGTTTTAGCACTTGATGACTTGTATACATCTATACACTCCAGAAGGTCTGCATCACATGTCAAAAGAACCCACTCTGACTCATCATCCAAGTACTTGAGGTCATAAATTTCCTGAGAAATGCCGAACCGCTTTGCGATTTCTTCTTTTAGCTTTTCAAAGCCCCAACTCGGCTGAAGCCGGAATATGCATCTTTCCTCGCCATACATGGCCTTTATCTTGAGAGAATCAGGCTTGGCTTCTTGCATGCCTGACATGTTTGCCATTGGTTTGTGTTCACTGAATAGCATGTGACTCTGAGACCTACATAGGGTGACAGGTTTCTCTTCAGTAAATAACTGCAGCTCGTCATGGCTTGCAGCTTTCATCTGTGTCGAGCTCTGATTCTCCTCCATGAAAAATTCCTGCTTCACCGCAAGCTCAGGAGCGCTGCTTTGCTGTTGTTGAGGCTTTGGCTCACTGGAACAGCCAAGGCTAGAATTTGAGCTCTGGCTGTAGGTGGGGGAGAGGGAATTTGAGCCGGAGGTATGCGGACTGAATCTGCTCTCGCACTGTCGATCAGGAACTGAAGGCTCCAACTGAACCTTTTGCTCTGATGCTGGATAACTCAGATCTCCCTGCAACTCTCTTTCTGACCATGTAGTCTTGGTGAAATTCTCATAGAGCGAACTCAGCCGAACTGTTCCTTCAGCTCCGTGTACTGAATCAATGACCATTTGCAATTTCTTGAGAGAGTGCCCAACTTTCTTGATCTTCCTTGATGGCCAACGATCAATTCCATGATGTCTGCATATTCTCTTCAATGTAGTAGGGCACACTGGAGCAAATGGTAGAAAGAAAATAGCTATAGTTAATCATAAACAGTGGCAGTTTATATGTATGGCAAATAGTCAATGAAGAAACAAGACCAGCATGTCTTTCAGTTGCAAGCTGTCGCAACATCAGCGTGAGCTGAATTATTGAGAATTAATTTTATTAAAGGAAGTCTGTTCTTAAATCTCCCTGCTTGATTATATACTTCCTTTTTTTCTGGTAAAGGAACTATGTTGACTAAACGTTGCAACGATGCGATACAACAGCAATGAGTACAAAATCTGACCTCTGCGTAGCAAGATGCACACAGCACAATCATACACTTCCTATCTATGTTAGATCCAAAAACTTAGTACAATTATTCCAGTTCTATTTGAGCCACTCAAGTAAAGATACAGGTATTAGGAAGGAGCCGCGATGCCATAAGCAAGTTGTCTAAATCTACTGACTACTAATCCAAAGAGAGAAAATAAACAACAAAAGGATATAGGTAAAAAACAATAGAGAGACTTTGAGGGAGTCAGAAGTTACCTCCTAAATTCTTTGCAGCTTCTTTCAAACTACCAGCGAAATGCTTCCGGAGTTCTTGCAGGCTCACAGTTTTCTCGATTTTAGTTCGCCGCTTCTCCATTGCTTTGTCCGAGTTTGAGAGGCTTCGATCACTGGAAAAAGGCGAACCCTTGGCCTCATATTCTTCATGCTTCGTAAACCCTGGAAAGAAACTTTTATCTTCAGGTACTAGCACCGGTGAAGTTGGCCAGCCAGCTGTTACACTAAACCCTTCATCCTCTTGTTTCCTTGATCCAAATGGCAGGCCACAATCAGCTTCTCCCTGCGCCCCATTATTCTGAACATCAACAAGGCTTGCAATCCATGAAGACACCTCCTCAGAAGCATCCACTGATCTTGTCCTTGCAGTAATATTGATGCCACTAGTATGGAGCTCATCCAAGATTTCAGCAGGCTTGTCACAAACTTCTGGGGGGGTCGGCGAGCTAGATTCAGGCGATCCGTCATTCGCCAGTTCTTTCACGCCGACAACTCGCAGTGTGCAGGAGGCTTGTTGTATGGTATTGGACAGAGAGTTGAGCATGCTCCCTTGCTCTTCACTATTTATGCAGTTGTTTGGCAAGAAAAATTCCAAGATAAGATCCATGCTCCCGGTCTTGACGCTTCGCAGCCGAATTGCCACCGCGGCTCTTAAGCCGAAAAGTTTTGCATAATGTGAGAGAGGGTATTGGACCTTGCTGTAGGCAGTTATGTCCGGGCAGAAACACGGCTCATTTGTCCCGAGCGCCGTGCCGACAACACCCTCGCCCCTGAACAGATGATGCTCGGAGCAAGCCTGGTGAAAGCCAGTCATGGCGGCATCGCGGACATAACACGCCTCGTCCACGGTGGAGACACAGTACTTGTATTTTTCGTCGGAGTGGCGGCTCGCCCTTTTGGCCTGGCAGACGCAGGGTATCCATGTCTGGGCCAGCGGCAACTTATGGGTCTCACAAACAGCTCGGAGAACATGCGCGAGCTCTGGCACAATTGCTCGGTATGAAGCATCGATCACCTGACAACAAATGAAGCAGAGCTTATGTTAGCGATACCGACATTTCGGCATTACGCCGCAAAACAACCATGAACTTGGTGTCTTTTGAGCCCACCTGTGCACGAGGATCGCTCGAAACATCAGAACCTCTGAGATCAACCTCCTGCAAATTTTCACAGATGTAGTTTTAGAACACAAGGGAATCATCAAGGAAGGAGGGCCGAAAAGGCTGATTACTTCGGGGATCGGCGTGCCCGGTAGTTATCACATCTTCCCCCTAAGGGCATTTCATCGAACAGGTTAAGCGCATAACATGATACGCACGGTGCATAGAGGGATCTGGAGAATGGAAAGGGCGACAAGCAATGCGCGATGATATAATCTACCTTGAGAGCGTTGCAGATGTTGTCGATCTCGGCGTTGTAGTTGATCTTCTGGGTGGTCATGACGAGCTCGACGACGCCGAGGCACGCGCCGGTGCGGCGCTCGAAGACCGGCATGGCGACGCTGCCGCGGATGTCGAAGTGCTGCGCGTAGCGGACGCGCGGGTACTCGTTGTCGGTGAAGAGGCGCACGTCGGGCGTCCACTCTGGGACGCGGCCGACGAAGACCCGGCCGGGGAGCCCCAGCTCGGCGCAGGAGGTCTCGTCGGCGGAGAACTGGTACTTGACGGACACGGTGCGGTAGCTCTCGAGGCGGTCGCTGCGGCGGTCGAGCCAGAAGGGCTGTCCGCAGGTGGTGAGCACCTGGCGGTCGCCGATGCGCGTGGGCACCCACACCTGCACCAGCAGCTCGCCCGCCGCCCCGCGCGACCGCGACGCGATGCCCTGCAGCGCGCGCCCCAGCCGCTCCTTCACCGAGGCCGGCGCCTCCTGCGGCTGGATCAGCCACGCGCGGCGCGACTCCTCGCCGTCGTCGTCGCCGCCTCCGGCGGCCGGGGCGGTGGTGATGGTGCTGCTGAGGTCGAACAGCGGGGAGAAGGGGCTCGGCGAGGCGCCGCCGGGGTGCAGGAACTCGGGGAAGTCGTGCACGGGCGACGCCAGCAGGAACTCCTCCATGAGATCCAGCTCGTCCATGTCGGCACGCATGCTGCTGCCCCGCAGGCCGCCCTCGTCGCTCCTTTGCATCGGATGCTCCATGGCCACAACCAGCTCGCTCGGCAATCCTCAGACCCTCGGCCGCATACGCACCAACCAACGAACCAACGAACGAACCGGCCGGCGACGGGGACGGGGCGGAGCGACGGGAGCCACGAACCTCGGATCAACTCCTCGCTGGGCACAAGGGAAAAAGAGAGGAGAGGGAAAATCTCGTCACGATGCAATCCAAGGAATCTAGCAGCAGGCAGGCAATAAGATTTGATGCGCATGGCTGCCACGACGGACGCCACTAGCTCGCGGGCAGCCGTTCCCGGCCGCACCACTCCATTGGCAGGCACGAGCAAGTAGCGGTAGGGGACGAGACATCCCCATCCCCATCCATGATGGCAACTAAAGCGGGACACATCGCCGTCAGCTAGCCCCGCCCCGCCCCAGCCACGCCCTGGGAAGAAAGTGAAGAGAGAGACGAGACGGTAGACAACCTCAGCTAAGCCTCCCTCCCCGGTGAACCCCCACCACGTTGTCGTGGTCGTGCCACTAGCTGGCCGCCGGCCGACTAGCGCGCGCTAGTAGTGCCCCGGCCTCCTACTCCTGGCTATATAGCCATAGCCGTAGCCATGGCCTCTCATCTTCCCCACGGAGGAGGAGGAGGAGGAGGAGGAGGAGGAGGAAGGAAGGAAACGACAAGGAAAAACCAGAGCAGGTCACCAGATCAGATCGGGCGCCGAGGGCCGGTCGACGAACGTACCCAGCTCACCTAGCTCGGAGGCGCGCGGAGGCGATCTCCCATGGCGATAGGGCCCGACCGACAAGCAGTCAGTCGATGAGCGGCTCCGGACCACTGTCTCGTTCCTCTCGGGCACGCACTAGGGCAGCGCGGTGCGGTACCACACGAATCCCGCCGCCGATGCCGCCGCCAGGAATAAAGTTAGCCGCGGCTGCGCGCGAGTGGGGAGGGCACGTACGTAGTAGAGTAGTACGGGAGGATGTGGGTTGGTGGACTGGCCGGGGTCGGGTGGGGTGGGGGTGGTGGATTTGTACTTGAGGACGGCGCGCAAGTTGCCTCTGCCTCTGCCTCTCCTCCTCGGAGTGCGCTCTCAATTTCTACTCCTACTCCTCCAGCAACGAGCTGCTGCTGCTGCCGTGGCATGACATGCGCTCCTCGGCTGCATCTTTGTTTGTGCATCCGCACGATGACGACGACGACGGAATCTTCGAGCGCGCGCGCTCGGCGGGGAGGGAGGGTTGGTTGACGGGAATGGGCCTAGCTGGGGGCCCGAAGCCAACCGGGCTTGGGCGTGGCGGGAGGGGCAGGACGGGGAATTCCCCTCACACGGGGTGACGTGGGCAGAACGTGCATCTATTGGGCCCCGCCCGTGCCCGTGGCTGTGACCGCGAACCCGTGAGCCGTGATTCCGTGGGTGAAAGAAAGATTCTCCCTCGCTCCTCTGCTGTTATTTTTCTGCCGCGGATTAAACTTCCTTTCGACGAAACGGCCTTTGATTGAACTTCTTCAAACAGCAAAATGAGATTGCTTGCTAGACCGCGTCAAACCAGAAAAAGCTACATTTTTTTGAGGGGGCAGAAAAAGCTACATGTTTGGTGTTTTAAGAGCATCTCGAACAGCCGCGCTGCAAATTTCGAGTTTTTAGCGCGCGCGCAACCTCTTCGGGAGCTCCAGCAAAGGCGCAATAACCGCGCGTGGTATAAAGAGTTCAGGGCGCGGTCCAAAACGCCATGGCGCGTCGTTTATTTGCTGCGCCCGCTTCCGCGCGCCGCATCCTCTTCGCCGCGCCACTTTCGCCCTGACCGCGCCGCCGCCGGCGAATCGACCCAATGGACGGACACGCCGGCACCCCCTCACCCCTGCCTACACCTGCGACCCCTCCGTCGCCGGCGCCCGCCTTGAAGCCACGCGCCCCCCTCTCGACACTCCCAAATGCGGTGCGGGCGAAGAAGGGCAAGGTGTCCGCGAAGAAGAACAAGGCGGCAGACGGCTCCTCTAGACCGTCGAGGAAGAAGCTTGCAGGGCGTGCGACGGACGCGGCGGCGACCGATGACCCACAAGTGTAGGGGATCTATCGTAGTTCTTTCGATAAGTAAGAGTGTCGAACCCAACGAGGAGCAGAAGGAAATGATAAGCGATTTTCAGTAAGGTTTTCTCTGCAAGCACTGAAATTGTAAGTAACAGATAGTTTTGTGATAAGATAAATTGTAACGAGTAACAAGCAATGAAAGTAAATAAAATGCAGCAAGGTGGCCCAATCCTTTTTGTCGCAAAAGATAAGCCTGGACAATTTTTTATAATGAGAAAAGAGCTCCCGAGGACACATGGGAATTATCGTCAAACCAGTTTCATCACGCTCAAATGATTCGCGTTCGGTACTTTGATAATTTGATATGTGGGTGGACCGGTGCTTGGGTGCTGCCCTTACTTGGACAAGCATCCCACTTATGATTAACCCCTATTGCAAGCAGCCGCAACTACAAAAAAAGTATTAAGGTAAACCTAACCACATCAATAAACATAGGGGTCCAAATCAGCCCCTTACGAAACAACGCGTAAGCTAAGGTTTAAGATTCTGTCACTCTAGCAACCCATCATCTACTTATTACTTTCCAATGCCTTCCTCTAGGCCCAAATAATGGTGAAGTGTCATGTAGTCGACGTTCACATAACACCACTAGAGGAAAGACAACATACATCTCATCAAAATATCGAACGAATACCAAATTCACATGACTACTAATAGCAAGACTTCACCCATATCCTCAGGAACAAACGTAACTACTCACAAAGCATATCCATGTTCATAATCAGAGGAGTAATAATATGCATTAAGGATCTGAACATATGATCTTCCACCAAGTAAACCAATTAGCATCAACTACAAGGAGTAATCAACACTACTAGCAACCCACATGCACCAATTTGCGGTTTGGATACAAGATTGGATACAAGAGATGAACTAGGGTTTTTAGAGGAGATGGTGCTGGTGAAGATGTTGATGGAGATTGACCCTCTCCCGATGGGAGGATCGTTGGTGATGACGATGGTGATGATTTCCCCCTCCCGAAGGAAAGTGTCCTTGGTAGAACAGCTCTGCCGGAGCTCTAGATTGGTTCCGCCAAGGTTCCGCCTCGTGGCGGCGGAGTTTCGTCCCGTAAGCTTGCCCACGATTTTTTTAGGGTAAAAGCCTTCATATAGCAGAAGATGGACACCGGAGGGCCACCAGGGGGCCCAGGAGACAGGAGGGCGCGCCCAGTAGGGGTGGGCGCGCCCCCGCCCTCCTGGCCAGGGTGTGTCCCCCCTGAGGTGTTTCTTCCGCTCAATAATTCTTATTAATTCCAAAAATAAGTTTCATGGAGTTTCAGGATTTTTGGAGCAGTGCAGAATAGGTTTCCAATGTTTGCTCCTTTTCCAGTCAGAATTCCAGCTGCCGGCATTCCCCCTCTTCATGGTAAACCTTACAAAATAAGAAAGAATAGCCATAAGTATTGATATATAATGTGTAATAACAGCCCATAATGCAATAAATATTGATATAAAAGGATGATGCAAAATGGACGTATCAACTCCCCCAAGCTTAGATGTCGCTTGTCCTCAAGCGGAAGCCGAAATCGAAAAATATGTCCACATGTTTAGAGATAGAGGTGTCGATAAAAATAAAATACGGACATGAGGGCATCATGATCATTCTTATAACATCAACATAAATAGATTTTGTCATATGACTTCTTATGCTCAAGTAACAATCAATTCACAATGTCAAGTATGGTTCAGAAACTTCATTGAAAGCTAACAAACTATAATCTCAGTCATTGAAGCAATTGCAATTTATCATAACATCAAAAAGAGTCAAGAATAGAGCTTTTCAGCAAGTCCACATACTCAACTATCATGTAGTCTTCTACAATTTCTAACACTCACGCAATACTTGTGGTTATGGAGTTTCAGCCGGACACTAAGAAAGATAGGGGCTTACTGTGTTGCCTCCCAATGTATTCACCTTTAGGTGATGTCAACAATAATATATAGTCCATGCTAACTTACACCCAATTGGATATATATATCATGATCTTTCAAACACGAGGGGCTTGCCAAAGGATAAAAATGAAAAAGGGAAAGGTGAAGATCACCTTGACTCTTGCATAAAGTAAAAGACATAAAGTAGAAGATAGGCCCTTCACAGAGGGAAGCAGAGGTTGTCATGCGCTTTTAGGGTTGGATACACAAAATCTTAGTACGAAAGAACGTCACTCTATATTGCCACTTGTATATCACTACAAAAAAAAGACACATCCGTGACATTTTGGGCCGAAGGATTTTTTTTGTCATACATATGACACTTCTATGACGATAATTGTGACAAAACCCGGTATCATCATAGATGTGGTGGGCTCCTACTTCTATGACAAAAAATCATGACAAAAAATGGGCTTTTCATCCTGGGCGGGCCGGAGACGCAGCTGCATGACATTCTTTGGGCCGTCCATGACGGAAAAAACCATGGTAGAAGCGAGGGGGAGAAAAATTTCGGGGAGTTGCCGGTTACGGTGGGAGGTCGGGGGCGGAGCGATGCGCGTTTCTCTCGTACGTACGTGTGTGTGTGCGAGGCGTTGGCTCTAACTGAAGCCGAGCGAGGCGTTGGGCTCTAACTGAACCCGAGCGATTGCACTGCAGGCTACGTGTTACTGAACCCGATCGATCGATCGATGGGTGTTAACTGAACCCGATGGAGCGATTCCTTCGCTACTGCTGCTAACTGAAGTCGATCGATGCTGCCTCTGGGATGAACAGTGAGCGTTGCAGGGGGGGGGGGGTTGGATGAACAGTGAGCGGTGGCGTTGCCTCTGGATGAACAGGAACCCGTGGTGTGGAGGGCTGGATGAACAATAAACGGTGGAGGGGTGGCCGTGGAGGGGTGGTTGAACAGGACCCCGTGGTGTGGAGGGCTTGATGAACAGTAGACGGTGGAGGGGTGGTTGAATAGTAGCCGGTGGAGTAGCGCGCGGTGGAGGCTGGATGAACAGGAGCCCGTGGAGGTTGGAGGAGGTCGACGGTAGCCCGTGGAGGCTGGAGGAGGTCGACGGTGGAGATGAACAGTATCCCGTGGAGTCCCATTTTGCGGTACGCCCCTCCTCCCCCCCGTTTCGACCATAGCGCTCCAACACAAGTCCGTTTCGTCCGTTTTGCGGTATGCCACACCCCTCCCGATGAACAGGACCCCCGTTTCGACCGTAGCGCTCCAACACAAGTCCGTTTCGTCCGTTTTGCGGTACGCCACACCCCTCCCGATCAACAGGACCCCCGTTTCGACCGTAGGAGGTCCGTTTTGTCCGTTTTGCGGTACACCACACCCCTCCCGATCAACAGGACCCCCGCTTCGACCGTAGGAGGTCCGTTTCCTCCGTTCTGCGGTACGCCAGGCCTCGTTTCCATCGCATGTTCCATCCAAGCCGGTTGGCTCCCACGCGTTCTGTTGCCTCCCGATGAACACGACGGATTCCGTTGCCTCCCCCATGAAAACGACGCATTCCATTGCCTCCCCATGAACACGACGCATTCCATTGCCTCCCCATGAACACGACGCATTCCGTTGCCTCCCCATGAACACGAGCCCTCGCCGTACATATGCGTGACTAGGCGTTCGAGACCCCGCCCGTATATACACATACGTGGCCGTATTTTCTTTCTTGCACCCTGGCCGCTGTACGTACATGTACATGCTACGTGCGCGCCTCTACTACGACATGTACGCGCCTCTACTACGACACATGCGCACCTCTACATCGACCAGTATATATGTACTTACAAGTTCGCGACCAGAATGACAACGCTACATACGCTTCGACCAGGTGGGTCCCGACTGTCAGGCAGTTCCTTGCGTGTGAAAATGTAGCTGGTGGGTCCCAGCAGTCAGAGGGGCGAATCGTTTTTCTTGCCCGGACGCACTTCCTTTGCGTGCGAATATGTAGCTGGTGGGTCCCAGCAGTCAGGGGGCGAATCTTTTTTTTTGCCCGGACGCACTTCCTTGCGTGCGAAGATGTAGCTGGTGGGTCCCAGCAGTCAGGGGGGGGGGGGAATGGTTTTTTTGCCCGGACGCACTTCCTTGCGTGCGAAGGTGTAGCTGGTGGGTTCCAGCAGTCAGGGGGGAAACATTTTTTCGCTAAATATGGTGGCCCGTCCGGTGGGTCCCCGCTATCAGGTGGCGGAATAATTATTTTGCGCGTAATAAGGAGGCACTTCCTTGCTGCAGCCATGGACCCAGCTGTCAGCCTCTCCACGTACAGTCCATGTTCGATGGAAGCCGTTCCTTGAAAACGTTGACCACGCCGCGCCGAGAGCACCAGGACGATGGACGATGGTGAGGCCTAGGAAGGGGACGACGTGGAGCCGGGGAAGACGCGGCAGTGGATGCCCACGCGTAGAGGAGTACGAGGGTTCACTGGTTCGCTGCGGTGTGAGGCTGCCATCGCCGAGGGATGGCCTGGCAAGTGGTGGGAGTAGTAGGAGGCGGTGATGCCTCCGCCGCATCGCAGCCGGCCATGGGAGGCAGGAGCACGACCGGCGCTGGTTTGGGCGGCTGGAGCAAGAAGACCAGAGGTTGAAGAAGCACTACAGCCATTGGATGGACATCGTACGGTCACTGGAGCTAGAATCGTGCATATTGACTAAGTTGACAAAGCCCTCCATCCCAGTCAACTTAGTAGGCCCACAAATCAGCCTGCCACTATACTGGGTCCCGGCTAACAGGGGGAGTATTCATTTTTTTGTGCGTAATAAGGAGGCACTTCCTTGCATACGAAGATATAACTGGTGGGTCCGAGCTGTTAGAGCCGGCCGCGGGAAGGAGGGAGCAGGCAGTCCCGCTGGCGCTTGTTTGAGCGGCTGGAGCAGGAAGAGCAGAGATTGAAGAAGCACGACGGCCGTTGGATGGCCATCCAACAGTCACTGCTTGTGCGTCAACCTTTTGTTTAGGAAATCCTCAAATCTGTGGAAAACAGCATACAACCCATCTGCCATTATTTTTAATAATTTACAGCCCATTTGCTAATACTTAAGGTTTTTTTGGAGCCCATATTCTTTTTGTTAGCATTACAGCCAATATTGTGGCCACGGTTAAAAACTTATACGAAATTTTGCATATTTCGGTGCGGTCCGAACTGTTTTTAATCCCGAAATTTCGACTCACATTCAAACTAATTTTAAAAATAAATGTATATCAATATAAAATCCAACAAATTCTCCATGCATAAAAATTAATGTAATTTAAAATCCTGAAATGAAAAAAAGATATTTGAAACTAACTGCCGATTTGATGTGTTTTAAAAATGTACAACCCATTTCTCATTACTGATGGGCCATTTTCTCGGCTAGCCAAATGAAAGCTCTCCTCGTCTTGAAAGATTTGCAGCCCAACAGGCCTGACAAAGCGACTTACTTGGTAAATCACAAAAAAACTGGGCTGTGGCCGTGGATCCAGCTATCAGCCTCTACACGTACAGTACTCTCCCGATGGAATGTCGTTGACCACATTGACCACGCCGCGCCGAGAGCACCAAGGCGGTGGACGACGGTGAGGCCTAGGAAGGGGATGACGCGGGGCCGGGGAAGACGCGGCAGTGGATGCCCACGCGGAGAGGAGTACCAGGGTTCACTGGTTCGGCTGCGGTGTGAGGCTGCCATCACCGCAGGGCCTGGCTAGCGGTGGGAGTAGTAGGGGGCGATGAGGCCTCAACGGCAGCACAGCCGACCACTGGAGGCAGGAGCAGGTGGTCTCCCCGGCGCTGGTTTGGGCGGCTGGTGCAAGAAGAGCAGCGATTGAAGAAGCAACAGGACCGTTCGATTCAAATCCAACGGTTACTGCTGCTAGAATTGTTTGTTGACTAAGTTGACAAGCCCTGCGTACGCGTCAACATAGTAGGCCCACAGGTCAGCCTCCCAACCGGTGCGCCCCAGATGTCAGTGGGAGGAATCATTTTTTTTCACGTAATAAGGAGGCAGTTTATTGCGTGCGGCCATACCAGCGGAGGGAGTAGGGTGGGCCGGGGAAGCTTGCACGGCATCACAACGGGCCACAAGAGGAGGGAGCAGGCAGTCCCGCCGGCGCTAGTTTAGGCGGCTGGAGCAGGAAGATCAGAGATTGGAGAAGCACGACAGCTAGAATCGTGTGTTCACTGACAAAGCCTTGCGTAAACAAGTCAGCCTCGAAATCTGTGGCGTGTACATCCCATTTGCTATTATTTTTATAATTTTTACTCATTTTCTAATTCATATGGAATTTATTGCAGCCCGTTTTCCATTTTTAGAATTGCCGGCCATTTTCTGGTCAGTACCAGGGTCAAAAAATTAACTAAATATGTGGGAATTTTTTGCTGGGGAACCAAATATTCTTAATCCAAAAATTAATAGCCATACTAAAACAAATTTAAAAATAAGTTAGTACTATGTCATGTTAAATCCAATGAAATACGTATAATATATCAGTGAAGAACAAAATTAAAAAAAACTAATATCCCATTTGCTCCTCTTGAAAGATTTGCAGCCCAGTAATTCAGAGAAAACAAATAGGCCTAGCTTGGGTATTCTTCAAAAAGAAATACTGGGCTACCTATTTTCCCAAAGAACTGGTGCATGAGTATTTAGCTTTATTTATTTATTTACTTATTTATGTTTAGGGGACCATGAGCATGTACCTGGGCCGGATTCATGTGAGAGTGTCCCTTCCAGTTAATTATGGGCTTCTCTATTGGGCCTTCATCAGTGGGCTGCATGTTATCAATAAGTGGAAAATATGTTCCGTATGAAAAATAGTATGAGCTACGTACGGTACGGGGCACTAAAGGATCGAACCTTCCAAAACATTGTGTTTGTCGTTCTAACAACACATTTATATTCAACCAACAGACGAAATATACTACTGATTGTACATTGAAAATAGCAGCAGCAGCAGCAACCAGGGCTGGGGGTGCAACAGAAGCAGTAAGCAGGCTAGAAGAGTGAAGACGCAACTCTCTCTTTCAAACCAAACATCAACCATCATTACAAAAGGGCTACCAAAAAATAACAAGTGTATGCATCAAACTAAATAAAGATCCTATTACACCAAGTGTACGCATCTAACTAACTGGCTCAGTTAGATGTTACTATTTATTAAGCTGTGGAGATTGGCTGACGGCTTGAACCATCCTATTACACCAAGTGCCTGATGGGGGAAACTCCAGCCAGCAGGTCGAATTCTGATACTTGCGACCCTCTCTCCTACTTTGGGATGCAGAGCGTGGTGGCACATATCAGGGTATGGTGCATGCAGAGACACATGGTACGCTGTTTACACACAGTTTTGCCTAATGAACGAAACCGCGCTGCCATCATGATCCTTGCCGTCAGTTATCTCCTGGTTAATCGGATAATTCAGTCCGACAAACAGAGAGCGTGTGCCAAGGCTACTTACCAGCCTCCAGTCAAAAATTCCTGAAGGCCCAGAGAAGCTGGGATCGTGCTCAAAGACCCTGCAGTGACTGTGATTGTATTCCGCGAAACAACACGTCCGGTACGTGCGAACGATCATCAATCTTTCACCATCGTCTGATCGAGCCAGGAACCACCTGCAACTGCCATGCCACTTTTCTTTGAAAGGTTCTGGTATTAGGAAGGGTAGGGACACCAGGCGGCCTACAACATCATATCAAGTTGGAGTCAAATAAAAAAGGGCTCTTGATTTAGTCAATCTTAAGAACAACATGTTATGAGCATGAATATTTTTTCAGTAAATGTTGACAATAATATAAGCAAGCCATCATGATATCATAGGAAAGTAACATACTGTTGTAACAGCCGTTTGTAGCGATGACTGGAGTAGGCCAGCAATACGTCCAGCCATAGAAGGAGTCGACAGCGTAAATGAAGCCCTTGTGTTCAATGGCATCAGAGAACCATGGAGGATGTATGTGTTGGGGAACGTAGTAATTTCAAAAAATTTCCTACGTACACGCAAGATCATGGTGATGGCATATCAACGAGAGGGGAGAGTGTTGTCCACGTACCCTCGTAGACCGTAAGCGGAAGCGTTATGACAACGCGGTTGATGTAGTCGTACGTCTTCACGATCCGACCGATCCAAGTACTGAACGTACGGCACCTCTGAGTTCAGCACACGTTCAACTCGATGACGATCCCCGGACTCCGATCCAGCAAAGTGTCGGGGATGAGTTCCGTCAGCACGACGGCGTGGTGACGATGATGATGCTCTACCGATGCAGGGCTTCGCCTAAACTCCGCGACGATATGACCGAGGTGGAATAAGGTGGAGGGGGGCACCGCACACGGCTAAGGAACGATCCGTAGATCAACTTGTGTGTCATGGGGTGCCCCCCTGCCCCCGTATATAAAGGAGGGAGGGGGAGGTGCGGCCGGCCTAGGAGGGGGCGCGCCAAGGGGAGTCCTACTCCCACCGGGAGTAGGACTCCCTCCTTCCTTGTTGGAGTAGGAGAAGTGGAAAGAGGGGGAGAGGGAAAAGGAAAATGGGGCTGCACCCCTTGTCCAATTCGGACCAGAGGGGGGGCGCAGGCCTCTTTCCTTTTGTCCTCTCTCCTCTATTCCCGTATAGCCCAATAAGGCCCATATACTCCCCGGCGAATTCCCGTAACTCTCCGGTACTCCGAAAAATACCCGAATCACTCGGAACCTTTCCGAACTCCGAATATAGTCGTCCAATATATCGATCTTTATGTCTCGACCATTTAGAGACTCCTCGTCATGTCCCTGATCTCATCCGGGACTCCGAACTCCTTCGGTACATCAAAACTCATAAACTCATAATATAACTGTCATCGTAACGTTAAGCGTGCGGACCCTACGGGTTCGAGAACTATGTAGACATGACCTAAAACTATTATTGGTCAATAACCAATAGCGGAACCTGGATGCCCATATTGGTTCCTACATATTCTACGAAGATCTTTATCGGTCAAACCGCATAACAACATACGTTATTCCCTTTGTCATCGGTATGTTACTTGCCCGAGATTTGATCGTCGGTATCCAATAACTAGTTCAATCTCATTACCGGCAAGTCTCTTTACTCGTTAAGTAATGCATCATCCCGTAACCAACTCATTGGTCACATTGCTTGCAAGGCTTATAGTGATGTGCATTACCGAGAGGGCCCAGAGATACCTCTCTGACAATCGGAGTGACAAAACCTAATCTCGAAATACGCTAACTCAACATGTACCTTCGGAGACACCTGTAGTACTCCTTTATAATCACCCAATTACGTTGTGACGTTTGGTAGTACCCAAAGTGTTCCTCCGGTAAACGGGAGTTGTATAATCTCATAGTTACAGGAACATGTATAAGTCATGAAGAAAGCAATAGCAACATACTAAACGATCAAGTGCTAGGCTAACGGAATGGGTCATATCAATCACATTATTCTCCTAATGATGTGATCCCATTAATCAAATGACAACACATGTCTATGGTTAGGAAACATAACCATCTTTGATTAATGAGCTAGTCAAGTAGAGGCATACTAGTGACTATATGTTTGTCTATGTATTCACACATGTATCATGTTTTCGGTTAATACAATTCTAGCATGAATAATAAACATTTATCATGAAATAAGGAAATAAATAATAACTTTATTATTGCCTCTAGGGCATATTTCCTTCAGTCTCCCACTTGCACTAGAGTCAATAATCTAGTTCACATCGCTATGTGATTTAACACCAATATTCACATCTGCATGTGATTAATACCCATAGTTCACATCATCATGTGATCAACACCCAAAGGGTTAACTAGAGTCATTAATCTAGTTCACATCACTATGTGACTAACACCCAAAAGAGTACTAAGGTATGATCATGTTTTGCTCGTGAGAGAAGCTTAGTCAACGGGTCTGTCATATTCAGAGCTGTACGTATTTCGCAAATATTCTATGTCCACAATGCTCTGCACGGAGCTACTCTAGCTAATTGCTCCCACTTTCAATATGTATCCAGATTGAGACTTAGAGTCATCTGGATTGGTGTAAAAGCTTGCATCATTGTAACTTTTACGACGGGCTCTTTTATCACCTCCATAATCGAGAAACATCTCCTTAGTCCTCACTAAGGATATTCTTGACCCATGTCCAGTGATCTACTTATTAGATCAAAATTGTATTCCTTTGCCAAACACTGAGCAAGGTATACAATAGGTCTGGTTCATAGCATACTTTATAGAACCTATGACTGAGGTATAGGGAATGACTTTTCATTCTCTTTCTATTTTCTGCAATGGTCGGGTCTTGAGTCTTACTCAACTTCACACCTTTGCATCACAGGCAAGAACTCCTTCTTTGACTGTTCCATTTTGAAATATTTCAAAAAAAATTTCAAGGTATGTACTCATTGAAAAATCTTATCAAGCGTCTTGATCTATCTATATAGATCTTGATGCTCAATGTGTAAGCAGCTTCACCGAGGTCTTGCTTTGAAAAACTCTTATTCAAGTATCCTTTCATGCTATCCAGAATTTCGATATCATTTCCAATCAACAATATGTCATCCACATATAATATTAGAAATGCTACAGAGCTCCCACTCACTTTCTTGTAAATACAGGCTTCTTCAAAAGTCTGTATAAAACCATATGCTTTGATCAACTCATCAAAGCGTATATTCCAACTCCGAGATGCTTGCACCAGTCCATAGATGGATCGCTGGAGCTTGCACACTTTGTTAGTATCTTTAGGATTGACAAAACTTTCTGGTTGCATCATATACAACTCTTCTTTAAGAAAACCATTAAGGAATGCAGTTTTGACATCCATTTGCCAGATTTCATAAAATGTGGCAATTGCTATCATGATTTGGACAGACTTAAGCATCGCTACAGTTGAGAAAATCTCATTGTAGTCAACACCTTGAACTTGTCAAAAACCTTTTTGCGACAAGTCAAGCTTTGTAGATAGTAACACTACTATCAGCATCTGTCTTCCTCTTGAAGATCCATTTATACAATATGGCTTGCCGATCATCGGGCAACTCCACCAAAGTCCACACTTTGTTCTCATACATGGATCCCATCTCAGATTTCATGGCCTCTAGCATTTCGCAGAATCTGGGCTCATCATCGCTTCCTCATAGTTCGTAGGTTCATCATGGTCTAGTAACATGACTTCCAGAATAGGATTACCGTACCACTCTGGTGCGGAATTTAATCTGGAAGATCTACAAAGTTCGGTAGTAACTTGATCTGAAGCTTTATGATCATCATCATTAGTTTCTTCACTAATTGGTATAGGAATCACTGGAACTGATTTCTGTGATGAACTACTTTCCAATTCGGGAGAAGGTACAAATTACCTTATCAAGCTCTACTTTCCTCCCACTCACTTCTTTCGAGAGAAACTCCTTTTCTAGAAAGGATCCATTTTTAGCAACGAATATCTTGCCTTCGGATCTGTGATAGAAGTGTACCCAACAGTTTCCTTTGGGTATTATATGAAGACGCACTTCTCCGATTTGGGTTTGAGCTTATCAGGATGAAACTTTTTCACATAAGCATCACAGCCCCAAACTTTAAGAAACGACAACTTGGGTTTCTTGCTAAACCGCAGTTCATATGGTGTCGTCTCAACGGATTTAGATGGTGCCCTTTTTAATGTGAATGCAGCTGTCTCTAATGCATAACCCCAAAACAATAGTGGTAAATCAGTAAGAGACATAATAGATCGCACCATATCAATAAAGTGCGGTTACGATGTTCGGACACACCATAACGATGTGGTGTTCCAGGTGGCGTGAGCTGTGAAACTATTCCACATTGTTTTAATTGAAGACCAAACTCGTAACTCAAATATTCGTCTCCGCGATCAGATCGCAGAAACTTTATTTTCTTGTTACGATGATTTTTCCACTTCACTCTAAAATTCTTTGAACATTTCAACTATTTCAGACTTATGTTTCATCAAGTAGATATACCCATATCTGCTCAAATCATCTTGTGAAGGTCAGAAAATAATGATACTTGTCACGAGCATCAACACTCATTGGATTGCATACATCGGTATGTATTATTTCCAATAAGTCAGTAGCTTGTTCCATTGTTCCGGAGAACGGAGTTTTAGTCATCTTGCCCGAAAGGCACGGTTCGCAAGCATCAAATGATTCATAACCAAGTGATTCCAAAAATCCATCTTTATGGAGTTTCTTCATGCGCTTTACACCGATAAGACCCAAACGGCAGTGCCACAAACAAGTTGCACTATCATTATTAACTTTTCATCTTTTGGCATCAATATTATGAATATGTGTATCACTACGATCGAGATCCAACAAACTATGTTCATTGGGTGTATGACCATCGAAGGTCTTATTCATGTAAACAGAACAACAATTATTCTCTGACTTTAAATGAATAACAATATTGCAATAAACATGATCAAATCATATTCATGCTCAACGCAAACGCCAAATAACATTTATTTAGGTTTAACACTAATCCCGAAAGTATAGGGAGTGTGCGATGATGATCATATCAATCTTGGAACTACTTCCAACACTCATCGTCATTTTCCCTTCAACTAGTCTCTGTTTATTCTGTAACTCCTGTTTCGAGTTACTAATCTTAGCAACCGAACAAGTATCAAATACTCAGGGGCTACTATAAACACTAGTAAGGCACACATCAATAACCTGTATATCAAATATACCTTGTTCACTTTGCCATCCTTCTTATCCACCAAACATTCAGGGCATTCCGCTTCCAGTGACCATTTCCTTTGCAGTGTAAGCACTCAGTTTCTGGCTTTGGTTCAGCTTTGGGCTTCTTCGTGGGAGTGACAACTTTCTTGTCATTCTACTTGAAGTTCCCCTTTCTTTCCCTTTGCCCTTTTTCTTGAAACTAGTGATCTTGTCAACCATCAACACTTGATGCTCTTTCTTGATTTCTACCTTCGTCGATTTCAACATCACGAAGAGATCGGGAATCATTTTCGTCATCCCTTGCATACTATAGTTCATCACAAAGTTCTCCTAACTTGGTGATGGTGACTAGAGAACTCTGTCAATCACTATCTTATCTGGAAGATTAACTCCCACTTGATTCAAGCGATTGAAGTACCCAGACAATCTGAGCACATGCTCACTAGTTGAGCGATTCTCCTCCATCTTTTAGCTATAGAACTTGTTGGAGACTTCATATCTCTCAACTCGGGTATTTTTTTTAAATATTAACTTCAACTCCTGGAACATCTCATATGGTCCATGCCGTTCAAAACGTCTTTGAAGTCCCGATTCTAAGCCGTTAAGCATGGTGCACTAAACTATCAGGTAGTCATCATATTGAGCTAGCCAAACGTTCATAACGTCTGCATCTGCTCCTGCAATAGGTCTGTCACCTAGCGGTGCATTAAGGACATAATTCTTCTGTGCAGCAATGAGGATAAACCTCAGATCACGGATCCAATCCGCATCATTGCTACTAACATCTTTCAACACAATTTTCTCTAGGAACATATCAAAATAAACATATGAAAGCAACAACGCGAGCTATTGATCTATAACATAATTTGCAAAATACTACCAGGTACTAAGTTCATGATAAATTTAAGTTCAATTAATCATATTACTTAAGAACTCCCACTTAGAC
Organism: Triticum timopheevii; assembly: GCA_963921465.1. Classification (NCBI taxonomy): domain Eukaryota; kingdom Viridiplantae; phylum Streptophyta; class Magnoliopsida; order Poales; family Poaceae; genus Triticum; species Triticum timopheevii. Next base: position 583,242,072 of record OY997268.1, read on the forward strand.
AGACAACTCTCTAGTCATCTAAGTGATCACGTGATCCAAATCAACTAAACCATGTCCGATCATCACGTGAGATGGAGTAGTTTCAATGGTGAACATCATTATGTTGATCATATCTACTATATGATTCTCGCTCGACCTTTCGGTCTCCGTGTTCCGAGGCCATATCTATATATGCTAGGCTCGTCAAGTTTAACCCGAGTATTCCGCGTGTGCAACTGTTTTGCACCCGTTGTATTTGAACGTAGAGCCTATCACACCCGATCATCACGTGGTGTCTCAGCACGAAGAACTTTCGCAACGGTGCATACTCAGGGAGAACACTTCTTGATAATTAGTGAGAGATCATCTTAAAATGCTACCGTCAATCAAAGCAAGATAAGATGCATAAAGGATAAACATCACATGCAATCAATATAAGTGATATGATATGGCCATCATCATCTTGTGCTTGTAATCTCCATCTTCGAAGCACCGTCGTGATCACCATCGTCACCGGCGCGACACCTTGATCTCCATCGTAGCATCGCTGTCGTTACGCCATCTATTGCTTCTACAACTATCGCTACCGCTTAGAGATAAAGTAAAGCAATTACAGGGCGTTTGCATTTCATACAATAAAGTGACAACCATATGGCTCCTGCCAGTTGCCGATAACTTCGGTTACAAAACATGATCATCTCATACAATAAAATATAGCATCACGTCTTGACCATATCACATCACAACATGCCCTGCAAAAACAAGTTAGACGTCCTCTACTTTGTTGTTGCAAATTTTACATGGCTGCTACGGGCTTTAGCAAGAACCGTTCTTACCTACGCATAAAAACCACAACGATAGTTCGTCAAGTTGGTGCTGTTTTAACCTTCGCAAGGACCAGGCGTAGCCACACTCGATTCAGCTAAAGTGAGAGAGATAGCCACCCGCCAGCCACCTTTAAGCACGAATGCTCGCAACGGTGAAACCAGTCTCGCGTAAGCGTACGCGTAATGTCGGTCCGGGCCGCTTCATCTCACAATACCGCCGAACCAAAGTATGACATGCTGGTAAGTAGTATGACTTGTATCGCCCACAACTCACTTGTGTTCTACTCGTGCATATAACATCAACGCATAAAACCTAGGCTCGGATGCCACTGTTGGGGAACATAGTAATTTCAAAAAATTTCCTACGTACACGCAAGATCCTGGTGATGGCATAGCAACGAGAGGGGAGAGTGTTGTCCACGTACCCTCGTAGACCGTAAGCGGAAGCGTTATGACAACGTGGTTGATGTAGTCGTACGTCTTCACGATCCGACCGATCCAAGTACCGAACGTACGGCACCTCCGAGTTCAGCACACGTTCAGCTCGATGACGATCCCCGGACTCCGATCCAGCAAAGTGTCGGGGATGAGTTCCGTCAGCACGACGGCGTGGTGACGATGATGATGCTCTACCGGCGCAGGGCTTCGCCTAAACTCCGCCACGATATGACCGAGGTGGAATATGGTGGAGGGGGCACCGCACACGGCTAAGGAACGATCCGTAGATCAACTTGTGTGTCATGGGGTGCCCCCTGCCCCCGTATATAAAGGAGGGAGGGGGGAGGTGCGGCCGGCCTAGGAGGGGGCGCGCCAAGGGTAGTCCTACTCCCACCGGGAGTAGGACTCCCTCCTTCCTTGTTGGAGTAGGAGAAGTGGAAAGAGGGGGAGAGGGAAAAGGAAAAGGGGGCTGCCCCCCTTGTCCAATTCGGACCAGAGGGGGGGCGCATGCCTCTTTCCTTTTGGCCTCTCTCCTCTATTCCCGTATAGCCCAATAAGGCCCATATACTCCCCGGCGAATTCCCGTAACTCTCCGGTACTCCGAAAAATACCCGAACCACTCGAAATCTTTCCGAACTCCGAATATAGTCGTCCAATATATCGATCTTTACGTCTCGACCATTTCGAGACTCCTCGTCATGTCCCTGATCTCATCCAGGACTCCGAACTCCTTCGGTACATCAAAACTTATAAACTCATAATATAACTGTCATCGTAACGTTAAGCATGCGGACCCTACGGGTTCGAGAACTATGTAGACATGACCTAAAACTATTATCGGTCAATAACCAATAGCGGAACCTGGATGCCCATATTGGTTACTACGTATTCTACGAAGATCTTTATCGGTCAAACCGCATAACAACATACGTTGTTCCCTTTGTCATCGGTATGTTACTTGCCCGAGATTTGATCGTCGGTATCCAATACCTAGTTCAATCTCATTACCGGCAAGTCTCTTTACTCGTTACGTAATGCATCATCCCGTAACCAACTCATTGGTCACATTGCTTGCAAGGCTTATAGTGATGTGCATTACCGAGAGGGCCCAGAGATACCTCTCCGACAATCGGAGTGACAAAACCTAATCTCGAAATACGCCAACTCAACATGTACCTTCGGAGACACCTATAGTACTCCTTTATAATCACCCAATTACGTTGTTACGTTTGGTAGTACCCAAAGTGTTCCTCCGGTAAACGGGAGTTGCATAATCTCATAGTTACAGGAACATGTATAAGTCATGAAGAAAGCAATAGCAACATACTAAACGATCAAGTGCTAGGCTAACGGAATGGGTCATGTCAATCACATTATTCTCCTAATGATGTTATCCCATTAATCAAATGACAACACATGTTTATGGTTAGGAAACATAACCATCTTTGATTAATGAGCTAGTCAAGTAGAGGCATACTAGTGACTATATGTTTGTCTATGTATTCACACATGTATCATGTTTCTGGTTAATACAATTCTAGCATGAGTAATAAACATTTATCATGAAATAAGGAAATAAATAATAACTTTATTATTGCCTCTAGGGCATATTTCCTTCAGTATGATCCTGCGATGGACATGCAGATTTATCCACTTACCGCAGTGACATGTCAGATAGGCGAGACCGCGGTTGAAGAACACAAGTAGCCTGAAATCTTTAAAATTCCCAGATCTTGTGGGCACTTGGCAGATTACAACCTTGAGCAAATCAAACTTGGTATCATGTTGGCTACTGTAAGATTTCGAGTATTCTGGGCCGCGGTGCCAAAGCAGTGCAGTGTTAATCGAAGGAAGGGGGATCAATCGCCGGGTGTAGATCTCCACGAGCATCCAGCTGCTGCGACCGTCGACGAGCACCATCCAAGACGTGTTGATGCCGACCCAGTACATACCGTTAATCTAGCTGAGGCTGACGGGGATCAGATCGCAGTGAAGGGGGTTGATGCTCGCCACCCTACAATCGTTATGCTGCGTGACACGCCGTTTCTGAAGATCAGGCGGCATCAGCAAGCAAGGAGCTGGCTTAAAAAGCTCCGGCCTGAGGGCTTTGAGTAAACGGTACAGCCTCGACGAGCACGCGGCGAGCGGCATGGTACTGAGATTGTCCACACACGAAACAATGAGCTTGATTACCTCTGTGGGGAGCGAATTCCAGCCACTCTTTCGGCGGACGCTGCTCGGTTCTGCCATTGTTAGTGCTTGGGTTTTAGACGAGGGGGGGGAGGCGCCTTAGTGGGGATGGAAGCTTGGACGAGATTATGTGCGGACAAAGATGGAGAAGCGATTATGTGCTGCGGAAAGTGGACAGGTGATGATGACTACAGCATGCCGCTTGACTTACGAGACACATACCAGCAACGTAGGGTCATATAGATGCCAGACAACTTGCTTGAGTGATCATAGTACTGGTACTCCCTACAGTACCTACTATAGTACTATGCCCTAGCTTGCTAGAGTAGAGTAGTAGAGTAGGACTCTGCTCTACTACTAGCACCGGAGGAGTAGTATATTCTAATCTAAAATAGTTACAAACTTCGATGCCCGATCGTGGAACGACTACGAACCATGCTCAAAGACCGTGTCTACGTGGTGTTTGGACTTATATGCAAAAAAATAGCAAGATGCCCGTGCATTGCACGGCACACCATCATCACCAACTCGGTTTTTTCTCTACTCCTACTCCTATAAAAGACTTAGTTGGTGATGATGGAGGTGAGGAGGCGTGTTCAGCCGGGCGTGCAGCGGACGGCGCAACACTATTCGATTTGTTATAAAAAAGTACTTGTAGAGATAGAGACATAGGGAGGAGCACGAGGTAAGGCCTTATCTGTAAATGTGGAGAGAGGTGCGGGTATCTTTTGTAAAATTGTCATAGTTGGCTTTATATCCGTCAGATATAGATCGAACGGTCTATATTACAAGATGGCAGGCAAACCATCATCACCAACTCGGTTTTCTATAAGAGTAGATATATATAGATATAGATAGATAGAGACTAGGGAGTACTAGTAAGGACACCATCTACTTCTTCGTGTGCTACTCCTGCGCTCCATTCGACGGCCGCAACGTCCCCTACAACCACTCCCTCCTGCGCTCCATTCGGCGGGCGCTGTTGAAATCTGGGGAGCGCACTCTCACGACTGCTGGCGGCCACGACTTCACCGACGATGACTTCTTCCCCAACCTCGACAACCTCTTCCTCAATGACATGGGCGACAACCTCAACGCCAACAGTGCTGCTCCCGTTCCACCGTATGTGTTTCTGTCCTTCCTGTTCAAAATCATGGTAGAATTCATGTTTCTACTCTGTATCCTACTACTATGCTAGTCCACATGATTAGTTTCATCTCTGTTATAGCCGTCATGATTTATTTTGTGCTTATTCGGATTAAATCTCGTAGTAACTTGCTCACATATTCAACTGGTGCAACGTCCCCTACAGCCACTCCTGTTTCATGGACGACCTGGTCGATGCTTCCAAGGAGCCATTCGTCCACTGCTATGAGTGCCCGATGCCGTTTTGTGGCTCGCCGGCGGACATGGTGCATCAACTCACGGATGCGTGCAGCGGTCACTGCTGGCCCTTGGCGGAGAACATCAAGTACGACACGTGCTACCGGTTCACCATGCCGGAGTCGCTGGAGGATCACCACCGCCTGCTAGTCTCGGAGGAGGATGGCAGCGTCTGCCTCTTGATCGTGGGCACCGGCGAGGCCCGCGCAGGCCGCTGCCCCGTCTTTGTAGCGTGCGTCAGGGGTGTCGCCGCTGACGCTGACACTGATACGAGGCAGATGTACGGGTGCAAGGTCAATGTTACTACCCCTCCGGGTCACGTGGGCGGCAAAACCGGCCTCATCGGACAGACTTGGAATCTGAGGAGCTGGGACTATCCCGCCAATGTGGAGTTGGAAAACCCATGACATCCGTTCTATCCTTTACCCGCCGACTCGGTGCACGGGGACTCCAAGGAGGTTCACCTGGACATACGCATTATCAAGTGCACTTAGAGTTATTGAGTGTATTTCTTTTGGGCAATTCAAATGCCCCATTCGTGCCCAGTACCCACCACTCCCGCAAAGTTTCCTCAAGTCCGCATTCCGCTACGCCCCACCCCATGACATGTGGCCCCCGATGCTTAGCGCTAAACATAAGGCTGATTTAGCCCAGGCAGATTATTCTGCAGATATCATTCATTCCCTTGCCACTAATTGGGCCATCCTCTGTGCTAGATGCCTTCAATGGGGACATTGCAAGATCGCATGTCAAGCTCGCCTCATTTGCATTAATTGCTCGGGCCCTGATCATAAAACAGGGGATTGCACAAAACGTAGCAGCCGTGACACTCGCTCATTGCCAGGGTCAAACAAGGAGACTGCATTTATTCCCCCGAGATCTCTGGGCCATCCTTTTCCCACCAAATGCCTGACCAAAACCACTGCAAGGACCGTCCGATGTACTTCTTGTGGGTTCTATGGACACGTGGCATCATCCTGTCGAAGAGCTGCTCACCAAAAGAAATGGAAATGGGTGGTAAAAGCAATTTTGCCCCCCGCCGCCCCCATTCACGCTTCAGCTTCCGCCTCGAGAACCCAACGGGCCTCACCTTGCCCCGTCCCATCACAACAGACTGATACCCTGCTACAACTTGCGCCATTGCCGTCGTATCCAATCTCTTCGTCATCGCCCTCTCCGCCTCTCCTCTCCACAACAATGGCGAACTACCCGCTGAACCCAGTGCCCTTCCTCCCGCTGGGCTTCGCCGTCGAACCTGGGCTGGCAGATCGTCTTGTGCGCAGTGGCATGGTTGTTGGACCAATTGCTCCTCTCAGCCATGAGTATTTGGCCATTGCTGAAGCCAGTGCGTGCGTGCCCCTGCATCGCCGCGCCTCCGTCCGCAACCAGATCAACGCTCTGCTTCAAGAATCGCAGCTCTTTACTACTGAGGTCAGTGATCATCCCCTTGGAGTTGGGATTTTTGGATTTGTCGATTCCTTTATGAGAGATACTGCTGTGAACACTCCACTGGAACTTGAGGACGAAGATCTGTTGATTACTTTTGTTCCGCACAATGCTGCTCTCAATCGTCGCGCTGCACCATTTGGGCCTGAAGTTTGGATTATGTTCTTTGGTTTCCCGTATGATTACCAATTAGACTATTATATCACTAAGGCTCTGGGTGGATACTGTTCATTAGTCTCCTGGTACAATCCTCGCCAGGACCGCAGGTTCATCCTTCTGAAAGCCAGAGTTATTAGTCTGCGCCTCATCCCCAAGAGCTTCGTGGTATGGCAGCTTGGTGGTGCTCGCGACAGTTGGACAGTCGTAGTCACCATTCTCCGTAGTAACAACTGGAATGGCCTTCTCCCTGACGTCCCGGCCGCACCTGAGGATCAGCCACCGCCTGATGGCAACCCGCACCCGCTGTTCGGCCCTAAGTTAATTGCAGAGCAGCTATACCAACAACAAGTGCACAATTGGCTTGTTCAGAATGGTGCATCTGCACCTGCCAACAATGCAACCCAGCAGGTGAATGCAAATGCTGGTTGGGGCACCTGGGATGCGCCCGCTGCTCCTCCTATTCCGCAAATTCCACCACATTTGGTGAACTACCACGCCTGGCTTGCGGCGGAAGGTCTGACAGTTCAGCATGGATTAGTTCCTGAAAATAATATCACTGACAACGCGCTCGAAGCTTGGAATGATTCCATCACTCAATCTGACAGCTCTAGTTCGACTCAGTCTGATCTTCTCATTCTGGCTGATCATTCATCCAATTTGCCTGACAATGTTAGCTCTGACTCTCTTACCATTTCAATGGAGATCTCTGATCATACTATCAGGTTTGGTTTATCTTCTCAAGGCGATGAGATCCTGGCCAGGCTGTTGAATGACTCAATCCCTCGCATGAATCTCAACACCTTCATTTTCCAAGCTGTTAGTCCAATGCTTGCAACCTTTGGACCATGGAGGGAGGGGTTTGGTTTACGAACAAACCCGATTCGGTTGTCTGTCTTGATCACACAGGACACTACTGGGATGAACTTCTTACAGCAAGCTAGCTCTGTTACTGCTCTGGAATCTTCTTCAGTGACCATCGAGGAGTTATCTGAACCTGATATGAGGGTCAACACCACTGAACTTGCCTTGCTGCCTAGCACCGACGATGCAACCATGGATACAGAACAAGCTATGTTGATGCCAGTACCTGAATCCTCTGTCATCTCTGAAAATGTGATCTCTGTAGTTGTGGCACCTCTGGCAGTCACTGGCCCGCGCTCCCGTAGGGCCAGAGCCGTTGCTCCTATCTCCACCACTAAAGTGCGCCGCAGTCTCCGCTCCAACAAGTATGATGGGTTCAAGGTCCCTCCTGTCTCTGACATTCGCAAGACTACTTCGAGGGTTAAGCCTCGCGTCATCCTGTCCATTGGCACCTCTGCTTCTGCTGCTACCCACACTGGTGAGATCCCACCCCCAACTCCTATAACTACACTACAATCTATTGGAGTCAACAGGTGTGCTATACCTGCTGCTGAACTCTCTGAAGAAGCGCTGCTTGTTGACCCTGCTGCGGGGTCTGAACCTTTGGCCACAATGACTGACATGGAGGACCAGGGAGAGGATCTCTCCCACAACTTGGCCTAATTGTGGGGTTTCTCTTTCTCAATGTTGAGCTGCTGGAATGTGCTCTCGTGGAATATCCATGGACTCAATTCCGAGAAGAAGCAGTTAGCTCTGAATAATGCCATATCCACCAGCGGGTGTGCCGTCGTTTGCATTCAGGAGACTAAGATGCCTGAGGTTACTTTTGCTTTTATTAAAACATGCTGTCCTAGACAATTTGATCGTTTTGCTTATGTACCTTCGAGTGGTGCCTCTGGGGGGCTGCTGACGATCTGGAAAAGTTCGATCTTCTCTGGCTCCGTTATTTCGTCTCAGCAGTATGCGCTAGTTGTTGAATTCGTTAGCACACAATCTTCTCAGCGTTGGACGTTAGTCAATGTGTACGGGCCGTGCACGGGGGCGGGCAGAGATGCTTTCACGCAATGGCTATATGACATTCACATACCCAATAACCATGACTGGTTGATGTTAGGTGACTTTAACTACATGAGAGCACCAGATAATCGTAATAAGCCTGGGGGTAACATTTATGACATGATTACTTTTAACGACATCATCCGTAAGTTGCAACTGATTGAGTTACCAGTGAAAGGAAGAACATATACCTGGAGTAATATGCAGCTCGACCCGCTACTTGAGCAGATTGACTGGTTCTTCACGTCTTTGCACTGGACCAACGTTTACCCAAAGACGCTAGTTAAACCCCTTGGCAAGCCTATTTCTGACCATATCCCTTGCGTGGTCTCCATCGAGACTAAAATACCACGTTCAAAGTTATTTCATTTTGAATCCTACTGGACCTTGCAACCAGGGTTTTTGGACTTTGTTAGGGATGTTTGGGAGCAGCCAGTTAGGACTACAAATGCTGCTATACTACTTTGTCGCAAATTCAAAGCTCTTCGACATGCCCTCAAGATCTGGAGTAAGAGTATTTCTCGTCTTTCTGTGGCCATCACGAATAGCAATGCTGTCCTTGCGGATTTAGATGAGCTGGAGAATAAACGCACCCTTTCAATCCCAGAAATGAACTTCAGACGTATCCTAAAGTCACATCTGCTCAGATTGCTCAAATACCAAAAACTATATTGGAAGAATCGCTGTACTATTCGCTGGATCAAGTTTGGAGATGAAAACTCTAAATTTTTTCAAGCACTGGCCACGGAACGTTATCGCCAAAACAACATCGCCTCCTTCAAGCTTGAGGATGGCACGTTGGTTGATGATCACCCTGCCAAAGAGGCCCTCTTGTTCCAAACCTACAAAGATTGCCTAGGGACGGTCTCCACTTCGGACATGAAATTTGACATTACAACAATCATCCCTCGCGCAACCAACCTTGATCAGCTTACCACTCCCTTTACCCATGAGGAAATCGACAATGTGGTCAAAAATATGCCGCCTGACCGAGCACCTGGCCCGGACGGGTTCAGTGGGGCGTTCTTGAAAGCTTGCTGGCCCATTATTAGGCATGACTTCTATGCCCTTTGCGACCAGTTCTTTGAAGGTACGTTAGACGTGGCTAGTATCAATGATGGTCTCATCATGCTCATACCTAAGATCAACTCTCCTGAGACTGTAAACGACTTCCGACCCATTACTCTGCTCAATTGCTGCCTCAAGTTGATTACCAAACTGCTTGCTGATAGACTCCAACGTGTCATCGTCTCCCTTGTGCATCGCAACCAGTATGGATTCATTAAAGGACGCATGATTCAGGATTGCCTGGAATGGGCGTACCAATATCTTCATCAATGTCAAAGCTCGGGCAGGCCAATCGTTCTCCTCAAACTGGATTTCGCTAAGGCGTTTGATACTATTGCGCACGAACCGATGATTCGTATTATGCAGCAAATGGGTTTCAAGGACAAATGGATATCTTGGATCAAGTGCCTTTTCTCCTCGGGCCGCTCGTCAGTCCTACTAAATGGAGTACCTGGCCGACAATTTCTTTGTCGGTGTGGGGTGAGGCAAGGTGACCCTCTCTCCCCCCTCATTTTTGTCCTCGTTGCCGAGCTTCTTCAATGCGCAATCAATGATGCTTTCAGATGCGGAGATATCAGTCTGCCTTTTCCCTGCTTAAGGCAAACTGATTACCCGGTGATCCAATACGCGGACGATACACTACTTGTCTTACCTGCCTACCCACTTCAAGCTATACGTGTCAAAAAAATCCTGTCTAACTATGCATCATCGATCGGCCTCAAAATTAATTTCAACAAATCAACGATGATACCAATCAACATGGAAGCAACTTCGGCTTCCAGCTTGGCCGCTATCTTCGGATGCAATATAGGTACAATGCCCTTCACTTACCTGGGCCTTCCACTTGGCATTACACGACCAACCATACAAGAATTCATGCCACTGGTTTGCAAAATGGAACGTCGCCTCACTGCCACGATCGCCATGATGTCTTATGGGGGGCGCCTTTCCTGGCTCAATGCGTCTGTCACATCACTCCTGGTGTTTGCCATGTGCACGCTCAAGTTCCCTCCGAAACTGATTGGAATTCTGGACAAGATTAGAAGGAGATGCCTCTGGAAAAATAAAACTGATCAAGGAGACAAGTGCAACTCGCTGGCTGCTTGGGAGCTAGTTTGCAAGCCCAAGAGTAAGGGCGGGCTGGGAGTGATCAATATTCAAATACATAATGATGCTCTCCTGCTAAAGTTTTTGCACAAATTCTATAACAAGCTGGACGTGCCATGGGTTACGATGCTTTGGGATAATCATTATGCTAACCAGGTGCCTCATGCGGTGGACTCGATCGGGTCTTTCTGGTGGAAAGACGTCCTCAAACTAACGCCTGTTTACAGGGGGATCACTCGCGTCCAAGTGGTTGACGGATCAACCACGCTGCTCTGGAAGGATTTGTGGTCCACTGATGTGCTTCAATCTTCACACCCGCGCGCCTTTTCTTTTGCTGTGCATGAGGACATGAAGGTCGCTGACTTCTGGGCCACCGATGAGCTGCATGAAACCTTTCACCTACCACTGTCTGCCCATGCTCTTGATGAGGTGCGGGATGTCCAGCATGCAACATCCCGCATGCACCCAACGACTGCAATATCGGATGTTTGGCACTACATTCGGGGTGCAGCAGAATACAGACCCAAGGATTATTATAACAACTTCTTCCGCGACGCAACAGCTCATCCCTCTTTTAGGCTCCTTTGGAAGTCAAATTGTACAATGAAAATCAAGGTATTTGGATGGTTGCTGCTGCAAGACAGATTGAACACTCGTGACATGCTCAGGAGGAGATACTATGACATTGGGGATGACTTCACGTGCCTCCTTTGTGGGCGAAACATCCAGGAGACTCTTGAACATATGATCTTCACATGCCAGTTCAGTGAAAGGTGCTGGGCCAGGCTAGGTGTTGACTGGCCTGACTTCCAAAATAGGTTTGTGGCGCTGCAGAACGCACAAACCATTATGCCCCATCCTTTCTTCGTTGAAATGTTCTACACTGCTGCCTGGAGTTTGTGGAAAGTAAGAAACAATAAGCACTTCAGAGGTGTGGCCCCAAGCATTGCATCTTGGTTTCGGCGCTTCAAGGAAGACTTGGGGCTCTTGCAACATAGAATAAAGGGTGCACGCAGGGCTGCCCTGCTCTCGTACTGTGACACACTTAGTTGAGTCACTCTTTCATTTTTCTTGTACTCGGCTAGCTTGTATAGAACCAAGAAAATAGTGTGTCAGTGGTGATCATGGCTTAGCCGACCCACCCCCCTGCTGGTAACTCCAGTAGCAAGGGTGGGGCATGACGTAGACGATATATCTATGTAAACACCCCATTTATATGGATATATGAAATATATACAGTGGGAGTTCTCCCCCACTATCAAGTTCCTCAAAAAAAAGTGCACTTAGAAAACATGTAGTGTGTGTGTGGGCGCTTATGGCCCGTGTCTTTGCCGCTTTTGATTCTGTAAGCTTGTCGTTAAACTTGAGTGGCTTTCGCGCCAGTCCTTCCTTTGAACTGCTCCTCTCAGTGAGCTGATGTAAGACACTTTGGGTTTCATTTGATAATGGAACCGGGGAGGAGCTTCCCTGTTCTTCTAAAAAAATACGCATTATCAAGTTAAATGTTGATCATTAGTCTTCGCTCAATGTAATCCGCTGTCTAAGCATGTGAAGACTTCCATGCAGGATCTTGCTCTATTGGAGTATCGCGCATGAATAAAAGTGTATCCATTTATGGTTTAGTCTAGAATCTTCCATATATGATTTTTTACTACAGTACTGGTGAAAGACTTACGATGAACCATTTCTTACATCTCCTCTGCCCCCTTGCAAGTCATCCTGATTTAATCCCTCCGTCTAGGTGTATAAGGGCATGGTTAATATTACTTAATAGTATAACCAACTGTTGACTATAAGAAAGTGCCATGTCATCTGTAGCCAACATGTATAACAATCGATACTCAAAAACTAATTCTTAAAGATCATTTCTTGCAAAGCACAATAAGTGTAATTTCTTCACAAGTTTTGGATGCAGGTTGAACAGTTGAACGCTTTTGTTTGCAAAAGATACCTTTTTTATCTATTTCACCTGGATGTTTGTGAGCTCTAGAGATGAGATAATATCCGAAGAAACCTATCGATACCCGTTACACATGAGATGACCCCCACATCCTTTGTCAAAAAAACAACTCCCCGATCAATGCATTTCACTCTTCGGTGCAACGCACGGGCACCTTACTACTATATATTAGTACGGCCAAAAATTGAACTAACATTATATATAGTACGATAAATACTGATGCATGTCACCTAAAATTATATCATTCAAAACTATGTTGAAATATGAATCCAACGATATAGTTTTTGTTGACATGCACTAACATTTTGTCAATTAAATCTTCATTCAAATTCAATGGGGGACTAATAAACCACGACCGATGTAGTACAAGTGTAGAGGGCGGCGCTGCACGGGAGTCTCACCTCTCACCCCGCTCGTGGCGCGGCAGTAAAGCCGTCATATCACAAAACCCAACCACTCCCAGTAATAAATGGCCTGGTAAAATAAACGGACAAGCAACCATCACATCCCTCCGTCTTTTTTGCATTTCATCTCTCTGCATTTACTTTCTCCGGTTCATCTCCCACGCTCGATCCCTAGCTACTACTCCTAGGGCGAGTTCTTTTGGCGGCTTCCCCAGCTTTTCCCACAAGACTAGTCATAGTGGAGAGTAACAATAAGGCGCCTCACTCATTTATTTGGGCTTCTAAACTACTACTCCGTCCTGGTTTATTCCTCACCATTGTAATTTGTGCTAAATTTTGACCAAAGATTTAACTAATAAAATGTTACTCAAAACACTTAGACGCGGTGCATCTAGGTGTGTAAGTCATCTTACGAAAACCAAATAATCTGAAAACACTTAGGTGCGGTGCATTAACTTCTACCTCGTTTCTTGTTTCTTGACATATCAACCAATAAGAGATAAAGAGTGTGCATGCTTTTAATGACTTGAGATATCAAAAACGACATGCAGTGATTAGTTCATTGCATGCAATACTATTAATTAGCAAATAAACATTAACGTTTCTCATTTTCTCCTCCTCCTTGGTAAAAGTAACCACAGAGAAATAACCACAGAGAAGGAAGCTAAAAGTAAACAATCAAACGAGCATTTTTGCATTTGTTTTGCATTGAATCGTTTCACAAGCTTGACTAGTGCTATTTTTCCACTTTTACAAAAACCGCATCGTAATGTTCAAACGTGCATTTGCACGTACATAAGTAATAGTAGTACTCCCTCCATCTAGGTGTACAAGTCTTCCCTCCTTCTTGGTCACCGTGCACAACCAAAGATGACTTATTGACCTGGACGGAGGGAGTAGCACAGTCTGCAAGCATATATCGAGAGAGACGTGTAGTCCGATAGTATATAGTAAAGTTTGTGCTATATGCACGTACTTGCAAAATGCGTAATAATACACAACATTTCCAAACTTTCCCTTTTACATACTTAATTAAGGACGCTAAAAATTCCTGAACGTTCGGGATTTATCATTTGCGTCCCAAAACTAATGAGATCGCCTTACGAAACAAAATTTATACTCCTCCTAAAAGCCACGACGCTCGCAGGAGCGCCTGCGGCGCGCCACGAGTGCCCTAGTGCGCGGCCGTTTCCCAGCGCGCCAACACAACGCCTCTTCCTCAACCTCGCAACTCGCGAGGTGATGATTGGCGGCTTGCCGGCGGGCGAGCGCGATCTCACCGGTGTGGTGATCCAGCGCCAACAGGTACTCCTCCTGGCTGGAAGCGTGCACCCGGTCCACATACCGCCAAGCGTAGATGAGGCGCTTGGGCCCGACTGCACTCAGGGCGTCGGCACGAGCGTCCTCCGCCACCCTCACGGCCCTCGCACGAGCCTTCTGCCAAAGAACCAATTGCTTGACTCTCTCGTACGCGACATAGATCTCCTAGAAAGCTTGTTGCGCGATGCGCTTCTCTTCCTCGGCCTTCTTCTCCGCCTCTATTTTGGCGCGCTCTACTGGAGGCAAAGCCTCCCACAAGGCGACATCCATTTCTTTGCAAAGCTCCTCAAGGCTGGGGGGCTCGGCGGGCGGCGCGACGTTCTCCTCGTAGCGGGGAGCCGACGCATCCTCCAACATGCATGCCGGCGAGATTGAGAACGCCGACACATCCACCTCGACGCGTCGCAACGAGGAGCGGAACACCAACGCGTCCTCCTCGACTAGTGGCGGCGAGGAACGGAACAGCGACGCGTCGTGCCACGGCGAGGAGCGGAACACCGACGCGTCCTCCTCGACTAGTGGCGGCGAGGAACGGAAAGGTGACGCGTGACCGTCCGCGCGGTGCTGCGAGGGGCTCCTGGGGCTTGGGAGGGGAGATGCCATGGTCGTCGACGTGAGAGGGAGGGGGAGGAGATAGCGATGAACGTGAACGTGAGGGGGAGGAGATAGCGATGTCGTGGGAGGCACAGTATTTATAGCGAGCAATGGCACACCTATGTAAGATATGGACTGAGCTGCACTGACTTAACTGCAGGTCCAGTTGCGTCACTGACATGTGGGCCAGTACACTGCTGGACCCGTATGTCAGTGACCCAATGCACCTGAAGTTAAGTAAAAGCTACGTGGGCATATTTGTTGGAGTAAATTACAGGGGAGCGAAGGGGTGGAAATATTGCTGGTCACAACGGATTGGACGACCGTGGGGGGAGAAGAGTCATGCATGCAGATTTTTTCACACGGGGTGGAGTGGTGGGACCGCCGGAGGGAGAAGGAGAGTTTGGTAGGCATATTGTTTCCACACATGGAGAGGAAAAGATTTGGAGACGAACGGGCTTCCTGCAGGTATGGGGAACGGTGCATAATAAGTCATCTTGCATGCCGGGCTAGGTATAGTCTCAAGTCATTAAAAACATACACGCCCCACACATGTTCATATTTCAAGGTGCACTAAATTATTGCATGCGATGATTAAGGCTGGCCATCATGGTGGTATCTTAGCTGGTACACGGGAATAGAAAACATGCTAATGTGGCAAAGAATTAAAGAAGAGAGGGGGGTTAGACTAACTAGTGTTCATGCATGCATTGGTAAACACATTTTTTTTGTGAAGAACGACATCATTAGTTGAGTACTTTTGCAGACTTCAAAAACTATTCCACCGCCTCTACTATCTTGCTAAGAGTAGGTGAAATTTTTGAGTCGAGCCCTTTAAACTAGAAGGGAGGTAGTGGTACTCTAATAGCTAGGTGTGTAAGTCATCTTACGAAAACTAAATAATCCCAAAACACGTAGGCGCGGTGCATTAACTTCTACCTCGTTTCTTGTTTCTTGACATATCAACCAATAAGAGATGAGGGTGTGCATGCTTTTAATGACCTGAGACTATCAAACATGACATGCAGTGGTTAGTTCATTGCATGTAATACTATTTAATTAGCAAATAAACATTAATGTCTCTCGTTTTCCCCTCCTCCTTGGTCACGGTGCACAGCCTAAGATGACTTACTCACCTAGACGGAGGGAGTATCAACATTCACAATGTCAAATCAATATTTTTACACTCATTATAAAACGTAGTTCTTATACTCATTATAATCAGTATTGTAGATATTGATATTTTTAGTATAAATTTGGTCGTGGGATTTCATTGATGCCTGTCAAAGCGTGGAGGAAGCGGAGCTTAGGGCTTGCATTGCCGGTCTCTACATAGGTATTTCTCTTCATAATCCTGTAATTTTAGAGACTCATTGCGCTTTTGTGGTAGCGTCTCTTGCATCGGGGGACTATGACAGGTCTGCTATGCGTGACCTGGATATGAAAGCGTTGAGCATCTCGAAGTTGATCAACAATATTCAATTGTCAAAGATTAGCCGTTCGGCCAATAAGGTGGCACACTTAATCGCTAAGTATAGCTTTGACAATAGATTAGATGGTATTCTTGTAAATAACGTACCGCCCTGTGTGGTGAACATTGTATTGAATGAGTGTACTGGTGTGGCTGGTTAATTAATATAAGGTGGTGTTTTAAAGAAGTATATATTTGGTCAAACACTTTGCAAACGGTTGACGGGAGTAAAAAGGACCAGAGGGAGTATCATGCATGCGGAGTAGGCAAAAAAAATTGCTCATTTTTAGCCGGTCGAAGTCTCAAAGGGCGCGACCACGCGAGGGAGGCGAAGGTCGTGGGAGGCGCGACAGTTGACGGAATTAAGTGAAGTTACATCCACGCACAGGCATGGCATGCGAACAGGCAGAAGCTATACCGTCAGGCCTACGATGTGGGTCTAGTAGACATGACATCTAGTGGGTCCCGCATAGTTCTCGAGAACTCTTTGGGGGCTTGCAGCCGTTTATCCATCGGGCAAGCCAGCAACCCCACGGCATTCGCACACCCTAGTCGTCCCCGTCTTCTACCTCACAACAGTTCGCTCCCAGTCGTCCCGTCCTTTCACATTAGTTCGCTCCCAGTTTTTGTGGGGTACAACAGTTCAACTTCTCCTAACCATCCTCCAAAATCCATGGCCTCCCAAATCTCCATGGTCGCTGCTGAGTACCAGGTTAGAGCCATCACCAGCGATCAGTTCATCGTCATCTACACACGTGGATCCGCGATGGTGAAAGCATGGCTTGCTCGCTTCCTATGCATGTTCAACAATTCAACGGATGAGTGGGTCGCTGGGCTAGATGCTGAGTACACCACAGTCCTGGGATGAGAGAAGGATCTAAAGGACAAAGAGAGGAAGATGCCCGCCGTGATCCAGGTTTGCGTACATAACATTTGCTTGGTCTTGAAGGAAATATGCCCTAGAGGCAATAATAAAGTTATTATTTATTTCCTTATATCATGATAAATGTTTATTATTCATGCTAGAATTGTATTAACCGGAAACATGATACATGTGTGAATACATAGACAAACATAGTGTCACTAGTATGCCTCTACTTGACTAGCTCGTGAATCAAAGATGGTTAAGTTTCCTAGCCATGGACAAAAGAGTTGTCATTTGATTAACGGGATCACATCATTAGGAGAATGATGTGATTGACTTGACCCATTCCGTTAGCTTAGCACACGATCGTTTAGTATGTTGCTACTGCTTTCTTCATGACTTATACATGTTCCTGTGACTATGAGATTATGCAACTCCCGTTTACCAGAGGAACACTTTGTGTGCTACCAAACGTCACAATGTAACTGGGTGATTATAAAGGTGCTCTACAGGTGTCTCCGAAGGTACATGTTGGGTTGGCGTATTTCGAGATTAGGTTTTGTCACTCCGATTGTCGGAGAGGTATCTCTGGGCCCTCTCGGTAATACACATCACTTAAGCCTTGCAAGCATTGCAACTAATGAGTTAGTTGTGGGATGATGTATTACGGAACGAGTAAAGAGACTTGCCGGTAACGAGATTGAACTAGGTATTGGATACCGACGATCGAATCTCGGGCAAGTAACATACCGATGACAAAGGGAACAACGTATGTTGTTATGCGGTTTGACCGATAAAGATCTTCGTAGAATATGTAGGAACCAATATGAACATCCAGGTTCCACTATTGGTTATTGACCGAGAATAGTTCTAGGTCATGTCTACATAGTTCTCGAACCCGTAGGGTCCGCACGCTTAAGGTTTCGATGACAGTTATATTATGAGTTTATGAGTTTTGATGTACCGAAGGAGTTCGGAGTCCTGGATGAGATCGGGAACATGACGAGGAGTCTCGAAATGGTCGAGATGTAAAGATCGATATATTGGACGACTATATTCGGAGTTCGGAAAGGTTCCGAGTGATTCGGGTATTTATCGGAGTACCGGAGAGTTACGGGAATTTGCCGGGGAGAAGTATTGGGCCTTATTGGACTATACGGGAAAGATAGAGGGGCTGCCTAGGGCAGGCCGCGCGCCCCCATGGCCTAGTCCGAATTGGACTAGGGGGAGGGGCCGCACCCCCTCCTTCCTTCCCTTCTCTCTTCCCCGGGAGCTCCTATACTGCGCCTTCAGCGCCCCGCAAGAGAAGTGGCGCCCGCAGCAGCCGCTGGATGGGCCGGCCCACGTTCGCGCAACAACCAACGCGAAAAATGACCGGCAAAAATACATCCCGACTGGGATTCGATCTCGCGACCCTGCGCTTCCAAACGAAGAAGCTAGCCACTGCACCAGGTCACTACTATTGCCTGTTAACAGCGCGAAAGATTTAAAGAATATAAATGTATACGCGTTATTTATTGCGCATTACATTGTAGCATTTATATTTTCCAATTATTTGAAAATATCTTCACATATTACAGATGGATTTCATGAGCATGCAAAAAAAGTTCGCCTATTCAAAAATTAGTTCACCAACTCAAAAAGTACATTTATTCAAAAACAGTTTACGGATTCAAAAGAAGTTCATCGATTTTGAAAAAAAGTTCATCGATTTTGAAAAAATTTCATCGATTTTGAAGAAAGTTCATCAAATTTGAAAAAAGTTCATCAATTTTGGAAAAACTTCACCTAAATTGAAAAAAGTTCATCGATTTTGAAAACAAGTTCATCGATTTTGGAAAAAGTTCACCTAAATTGAAAAAAGTTCATCAATTTTGAAAACAAGTTAATGTGAATTGAAAAAAGTTCATCGATTTTGAAAATAAGTTCACCGATTTTGAGAAAAAGTTCATCAATTTTGCAAAAAAGTTCATCAATTTTAAGAAAAACTTTAGAAAATCATAAAAATTTCAGCAAATTTGAAAAATAAGTTCCCCTATTCTGAAAATGGTT
Organism: Triticum timopheevii; assembly: GCA_963921465.1. Lineage (NCBI taxonomy): Eukaryota > Viridiplantae > Streptophyta > Magnoliopsida > Poales > Poaceae > Triticum > Triticum timopheevii. The sequence continues at coordinate 583,261,252 of OY997268.1, forward strand.
CATCAATTTGAAAAAAGTTCATGAGTTTCAAAAAATTTAGTTCATGGATTTATAGAAGAAGTCCATCTATTTGAAGAAACAATTACGAATTTCCAAAAAAGAAAGTAAAAAATGATAGAGAAAAAAGCAAAAGAAAAAGGAAAAGGAAAAAGAACAACAAATAAATTGACAAAAACATGTATGCTACCACATCTGGTGAAGTGGTGGAGTTGGTATAGGTCAATACGTTATAACCGCGCGACGCTGGTTCGAATCCTAGCTTTCGCGGCTTTTTTTGCAGTTTTATATAGAGATTAAAGAATAGGAGTAATGGAAGTTGGGCCGAGCCCAGGTAGCGCCGCTGCAGGCGCCGGTTTGCGAAAACAGCTATAACCGGCGCCTGCAGCGCCAAATAGGAAATCCCCTCTTCCCCTTCCTTGTCTCCTACTCCTACTACATGGAAGGACTCCTAGTTGGACTAGGAAAGAGGGAATCCTACTCCCGGTGGGAGTAGGACTCCCCTAGGGCGCGCCATAGAGAGGGCCGGCCCTCCCCTCCTCGACTCCTTTATATACAGGGGCAGGGGGCACCCCATGGACACAGAAGTTGATCAACGGATCGTTCCTTAGCCGTGTGCGGTGCCCCCCTCCACCATATTCCACCTCGGTCATATCGTCGCGGAGTTTAGGCGAAGCCCTGCGCCGGTAGAACATCATCATCGTCACCATGCCATCGTGCTGACGGAACTCATCCCCGACGCTTTGCTGGATTGGAGCCCGGGCAACGTCATTGAGCTGAACGTGTGCTGAACACGGAGGTGCCATACGTTCGGTGCTTGGATCGGTCGGATCGTGAAGACGTACGACTACATCAACCGCGTTGTCATAACGCTTCCGCTTATGGTCTACGAGGGTACGTGGACAACACTCTCCCCTCTCGTTGCTATGCCATCACCATGATCTTGCGTGTGCGTAGGAAATTTTTTGAAATTACTACGTTCCTCAACAGTGGCATACGAGCCTAGGTTTTATGGGTTGATGTTATATGCACGAGTAGAACACAAGTGAGTTGTGGGCGATACAAGTCATACTGCTTACCAGCATGTCATACTTTGGTTCGGCAGTATTGTTGGATGAAGCGGCCCGGACCGACATTACGCGTACGCTTACGCAAGACTGGTTTTACCGCCGTGCTTTGCACACAGGTGACTAGCGGCTGTCAGTTTCTCCAACTTTAGTTGAACCGAGTGTGGCTACGCCCGGTCCTTGAGAAGGTTAAAATAGCACCAACTTGACAAACTATCGTTGTGGTTTTGATGCATAGGTAAGAACGGTTCTTGCTCAGCCCGTAGCAGCCACGTAAAACTTGCAACAACAAAGTAGAGGACGTCTAACTTGTTTCTGCAGGGCATGTTGTGATGTGATATGGTCAAGACGTGATGAGATATAAGTTGTTGTATGAGATGATCATGTTTTGTTGAAGTTATCGGCAACTGGCAGAAGCTCTATGGTTGTCTCTTTGTTGCATAAGATGCAAGTGCCAAATAATTGCTTTACTTTATCGCTATGCGATAGCAATAGTTGCAAGAGCAATAGTTGGCGAGATGACCATGTGACGACACATTGATATAGATCAAGATGATGAAGATCATGGTGTCGTGCCGGTGACGATAGAGATCATGACAGTACTTTGGAGATGGAGATCAAAGGCGCAAGATGATCATGTCCATATCATGTCACATATTTTGATTGCATATGATGTTTATCTGTTATACATCTTATTCTATTTTGTTTGACGGTAGCATTATAAGATGATCTCTCACTAATTATCAAGAAGTGTTCTCCCTGAGTATGCACCGTTGCCAAAGTTCGTCGTGCCCAGACACCACGTGATGATCGGGTGTGATAAGCTCTACGTCCATCTACAATGGGTGCAAGCCAGTTTTGCACACGCGGAATACTCAGGTTAAACTTGACGAGCCTAGCATATGCAGATATGGCCTCGGAACACGGAGACCGAAAGGTCGAGCGTGAATCATATAATAGATATGATCAACATAATGATGTTCACCATTGGAAACTACTCCATCTCACGTGATGATCGGTTATGGTTTAGTTGATTTGGATCACGTGATCACTTAGAGGATTAGAGGGATGTCTTTCTAAGTGGGAGTTCTTAAGTAATATGATTAATTGAACTTAAATTTATCATGAACTTAGTCCTGGTAGTATTTTGCAAATTATGTTGTAGATCAATAGCTTGCGTTGTTGCTTTCATATGTTTATTTTGATATGTTCCTAGAGAAAATTGTGTTAAAAAATGTTAGTAGCAATGATGCGGATTGGATCCGTGATCTGAGGTTTATCCTCATTGCAGCGCAGAAGAATTATGTCCTTGATGCACCGCTAGGTGACAAACCTATTGCAGAGCAGATGCAGACGTTATGAACGTTTGGCTAGCTCAATATGATGACTACTTGATAGTTTAGTGCACCATGCTTAACGGCTTAGAATCGGGATTTCAAAGATGTTTTGAACGTCATGGACCATATGAGATGTTCCAGGAATTGAAGTTAATATTTCAAGCAAATACCCGAGTTGAGAGATATGAAGTCTCCAACAAGTTCTATTGCTAAAAGATGGAGGAGAATCTCTCAACTAGTGAGCATGTGCTCAGATTGTCTGGGTACTACAATCACTTGAATCAAGTGGGAGTTAATCTTCTAGATAAGATAGTGATTGACAGAGTTCTCTAGTCACCATCACTAAGTTAGTAGAACTTTGTGATGAACTATAGTGTGCAAGGGATGACAAAAACGATTCCCGAGCTCTTCGTGATGTTGAAATCGACGAAGGTAGAAATCAAGAAAGAGCATCAAGTGTTGATGATTGACAAGACCACTAGTTTCGAGAAAAGGGCAAAGGGATAGAAAGGGAACTTCAAGTAGAATGACAAGCAAGTTGTCACTCCCGCGAAGAAGCTTACAGCTGGACCAAAGCCTGAAACTGAGTGCTTACACTGCAAAGGAAATGGTCACTGGAAGCGGAAATGCCCTGAATATTTGGTGGATAAGAAGGATGGTGAAGTGAACAAGGGTATATTTGATATACAGGTTATTGATGTGTGCCTTACTAGTGTTTATAGTAGCCCCTGAGTATTTGATACTTGTTCAGTTGCTAAGATTAGTAACTCGAAACAGGAGTTATATAAACAGAGATTGATTGAAGGGGAAGTGACGATGAGTGTTGGAAGTGGTTCCAAGATTGATATGATCATCATCGCACACTCCCTATACTTTCGGGATTAGTGTTGAACCTAAATAAACGTTATTTGGCCTTTGCGTTGAGCATGAATATGATTTGATCATGTTTATTGCAATACGTTTATTCATTTAAAATCAGAGAATAATTGTTGTTCTGTTTAAATGAATAAAACCTTTGATGGTCATACACCCAATGAAAATAGTTTGTTGGATCTCGATCGTAGTGATAAACATATTCATAATATTGATGCCAAAAGATGCAAAGTTGATAATGATAGTGCAACTTATTTGTGGCACTGCCGTTTGGGTCATATCGGTGTAAAGCGCATGAAGAAACTCCATAAAGATGGATTTTCGGAATCACTTGGTTATGAATCATTTGATGCTTGCGAACCGTGCCTTTTGGGCAAGATGACTAAAACTCCGTTCTTCGGAACAATGGAACGAGCTACTGACTTGTTGAAAATAATACATACCGATGTATGTGATCCAATGAGTGTTGATGCCCGTGGCAAGTATCATTATTTTCTGACCTTCACAAGATGATTTGAACAGATATGGGTATATCTACTTGATGAAACATAAGTCTGAAATAATTGAAAGGTTCAAAGAATTTCAGAGTGAAGTGGAAAAATCATCGTAACAAGAAAATAAAGTTTCTGCGATTTGATCGCGGAGACGAATATTTGAGTTACGAGTTTGGTCTTCAATTAAAACAATGTGGAATAGTTTCACAGCTCACGCCACCTGGAACACCACAACGTTATGGTGTGTCCAAACGTCGTAACTGCACTTTATTGGATATGGTGCGATCTATGATGTCTCTTATCGGTTTTACCACTATCGTTTTGGGGTTGTGCATTAGAGACAACTGCATTCACGTTTAAAAGGGCACCATCTAAATCCGTTGAGACGACACCATATGAACTATGGTTTAGCAGTAAACCTAAGCTTTCGTTTCTTAAAGTTTGGAGTTGCAATGCTTATATGAAAAAGTTTCAACCTGATAAGCTCGAACCCAAATCGGAGAAGTGCGTCTTCATAGAATACCCAAAGGAAACTGTTGGGTACTCCTTCTATCACAAATCCAAAGGCAAAACATTCGTTGCTTAGAATGGATCCTTTCTAGAGAAGGAGTTTCTCTCGAAAGAAGTGAGTGGGAGGAAAGTAGAACTTGATGAGGTAATTGTACCTTCTCCCTTATTGGAAAGTAGTTCATCACAGAAATCAGTTCCAGTGATTCCTACACCAATTAGTGAGGAAGTTAATGATGATGATCATAAAACTTCAGATCAAGTTGCTACCAAACCTCGTAGGTCTTCCAGAGTAAGATCCGCACCAGAGTGGTACGGTAATCATGTTCTGGAAGTCATGTTACTAGACCATGATGAACCTACAAAATATGAGGAAGCGATGATGAGCCCAGATTCCACGAAATGGCTTGAGGCCATAAAATCTGAGATATGATCCATGTATGAGAACAAAGTATGGTCTTTGATTGACTTGCTCGATGATCAGCAAGCCATGTTAAATAAATGGATCTTCAAGAGGAAGACAGACACTGATAGTAGTGTTACTATCTACTAAGCTCGACTTGTTGCAAAAGGTTTTCGACAAGTTGAAGGTGTTGAATACGATGAGATTTTCTCACTCGTATCGATGCTTAAGTCTGTCTGAATCATGTTAGCAATTGCTACATTTTATGAAATCTGGCAAATGGATGTCAAAACTGCATTCCTTAATGGATTTTTAAACAAGAGTTGTATATGATGCAACCAGAAGGTTTTGCTAATCCTAAAGGTGCTAACAAAATGTGCAAGCTCCAGCGATCCATCAATGGACTAGTGCAAGCATCTCGGAGTTGGAATATATGCTTTGATGAGTTGATCAAAGCATATGGTTTTATACAGACTTTTGGAAAGGCCTGTATTTACAAGAAAGTGAGTGGGAGCACTACAACATTTCTGATAAGTATATGTGAATGACATATTGTTGATCGGAAATAATGTAGAATTATTCTGCAAAGCATAAAGGAGTGTTTGAAAGGAGTTTTTCAAAGAAAGACCTCAGTGAAGCTGCTTACACATTGAGCATCAAGATCTATAGAGATAGATCAAGACGCTTGATAAGATTTTTCAATGAGTACATACCTTGACAAGATTTGAAGTAGTTCAAAATGGAACAGTCAAAGAAAGAGTTCTTGCCTGTGTTGCAAGGTGTGAAGTTGAGTAAGACTCAAAACCCGACCATGGCAGAAAATAGAAAAGAATGAACAGTTATTCCCTATGCCTCAGTCATAGGTTCTATAAAGTATGCTATGTTGTGTACTAGACCTATTGTATACCTTGCTCTGAGTTTGGCAAAGGAATACAATTTTGATCTAAGAGTAGATCACTAGACAGCGGTCAAGAATATCCTTAGTGAGGACTAAGGAGATGTTTCTCGATTATGTAGGTGATAAAAGAGTTTGTTATAAAAGTTACATCGGTGCAAACTTTTACACTGATCCAGGTGACTCTAAGTCTCAATCTGGATACATACTAAAAGTGGGAGCAATTAGCTAGAGTAGCTCCATGCAGAGCATTGTAGACATAGAATATTTGCAAAATACATACGGCTCTGAATGTGAGAGACCCGTTGACTAAAGTTCTCTCACGAGAAAAACATGATCATACCTTAGTACTCTTTGGGTGTTAATCACATAGCGATGTGAACTAGATTATTGACTCTAGTAAACCCTTTGGGTGTTGGTCACAGGACGATGTGAACTATGGGTGCTAATCACATGGTGATGTAAATTATTGGTGTTAAATCACATGGCGATGTGAACTAGATTATTGACTCTAGTGCAAGTGGGAGACTGAAGGAAATATGCCCTAGAGGCAATAATAAAGTTATTATTTATTTCCTTATATCATGATAAATGTTTATTATTCATGCTAGAATTGTATTAACCGGAAACATGATACATGTGTGAATACATAGACAAACATAGTGTCACTAGTATGCCTCTACTTGACTAGCTCGTGAATCAAAGATGGTTAAGTCTCCTAGCCATGGACAAAAGAGTTGTCATTTGATTAACGGGATCACATCATTAGGAGAATGATGTGATTGACTTGACCCATTCCGTTAGCTTAGCACACGATCGTTTAGTATGTTGCTACTGCTTTCTTCATGACTTATACATGTTCCTGTGACTATGAGATTATGCAACTCCCGTTTACCAGAGGAACACTTTGTGTGCTACCAAATGTCACAACGTAACTGGGTGATTATAAAGGTGCTCTACAGGTGTCTCCGAAGGTACATGTTGGGTTGGCGTATTTCGAGATTAGGTTTTGTCACTCCGATTGTCAGAGAGGTATCTCTGGGCCCTCTTGGTAATACACATCACTTAAGCCTTGCAAGCATTGCAACTAATGAGTTAGTTGTGGGTTGATGTATTATGGAACGAGTAAAGAGACTTGCCGGTAACGAGATTGAACTAGGTATTGGATACCGACGATCGAATCTTGGGCAAGTAACATACCGATGACAAAGGGAACAACGTATGTTGTTATGCAGTTTGACCGATAAAGATCTTCGTAGAATATGTAGGAACCAATATGAACATCTAGGTTCCACTATTGGTTATTGACCGAGAATAGTTCTAGGTCATGTCTACATAGTTCTCGAACCTGTAGGGTCCGCACGCTTAAGGTTTCGATGACAGTTATATTATGAGTTTATGAGTTTTGATGTACCGAAGGAGTTCGGAGTCCCGGATGAGATCGGGAACATGACGAGGAGTCTCGAAATGGTCGAGACGTAAATATCGATATATTGGACGACTATATTCAGAGTTCGGAAAGGTTCCGAGTGATTCGGGTATTTATCGGAGTACCGGAGAGTTACGGGAATTCGCCGGGGAGAAGTATTGGGCCTTATTGGGCCATACGGGAAAGAGAGAGGGACTGCCTAGGGCAGGCCGCGCCCCCCCATGGCCTAGTCCGAATTGGACTAGGGGGAGGGGCCTCACCCCCTCCTTCCTTCCCTTCTCTCTTCCCCTTCCTTGTCTCCTACTCCTACTACATGGAAGGACTCCTAGTTGGACTAGGAAAGAGGGAATCCTACTCCCGGTGGGAGTAGGACTCCCCTAGGGCGCGCCATAGAGAGGGCCGGCCCTCCCCTCCTCCACTCCTTTATATACGGGGGCAGGGAGCACCCCATGGACACACAAGTTGATCTACGGATCGTTCCTTAGCCGTGTGCGGTGCCCCCCTCCACCATATTCCACCTTGGTCATATCGTCGCGGAGTTTAAGCGAAGCCCTGCGCCGGTAGAACATCATCATCGTCACAACGCCGTCATGCTGACGAAACTCATCCCTGACGCTTTGCTGGATTGGAGCCTGGGGAACGTCATCGAGCTGAACGTGTGCTGAACACGGAGGTGCCGTATGTTCGGTGCTTGGATCGGTCGGATCATGAAGACGTACGACTACATCAACCGCGTTGTCATAACGCTTCCGCTTACGGTCTACGAGGGTACGTGGACAACACTCTCCCCTCTCGTTGCTATGCCATCACCATGATCTTGCGTGTGCGTAGGAAATTTTTTGAAATTACTACGTTCCTCAATAGGTCTACCATATATGCCATGCCGACGTTGAGTGCCAGGATTTTAAGAACTTCCTCAAGGACAAAAGAGTGAAATTCGTTACTGTAGTCTTTAAGAACGACAAAGAAGTCCTGCATCGGATAGGTCTCGTTGTAGGCCAGCCCTTCGATCTCCAAAAGGCAAGCCTGGTGTCCTCCTCTCAACCTTCAATGCTGACCCTGGCAGCAGCCATGATTGATCCTTCGTACGCTAAACTGAAGAGACCTCATCACGAGTTTCATCATGCATGGGAGTCGAAGACATTAGATGAAGATCACATCCTGTACGCAGCAATGGATGCCTACCTTTGTTTAAATATCTACATGGGTTGGATGAAGAAGCAGAGCCCAGTGTCCAGTTCAAGCAAAGAAGCGTCGGGGAAGAGGAAGAGGAAGAGGGACAAGGACGAAGTTGAGGACGTGGACTCGGGCTCCGAGCAGGTGGCAGTGCCGTTGCTCATGCTGGTTCTACTGCAGTGTCAAGCTGACTAGTTTTTTAGTTTATTTTCAAGGGTGTGTTGTGCTGAGGCCCCAGCAGAACTATGTTTATGTTCTTTCTCGTTATTTGAACTGTTTAGTACGTAGAGTAGTACTAGTACTATGTCTTACTACTGTTCTTTTTGCAGTTGGTACTACTACTCGTACCTTCGTGTTCCCACTGTACTTAATACGTTCGTACTAGTAGTATAATTTGGGTCAGTCGATTTGTGAAAGAAGTTCGATGGAGCAAAGGAAGAAGACGGCAGAAGAGGTGGAAGAAGCCCTTCTAGCCATCCATGTTGCATCAAACGACTCACATGAGTTGACTGACCCAAATTGCTCCTTCAGATTGCAGGATCCACGTGGCATTCAAGGTCTCGAAGGTAGATTCCGCGTCCGCACCCGGTTTGCGGGCTCGACGCACGCGCGACCGGCTTCCGCCGCGACAGCCACCATGCGCGCCTCCTTTGCGCGGGCGGAGACGACAATGACACACTAGTTCCTCCTCGCCGGCGTGCTAGAGCACGCGCTCGTCCTCCTCTTCATATGCTGTGTGCATAGACGCGGCTCCACTAGCTGCTCGCGTGCTTGGCAGCGCGGCGGCATGGCAAGGAGGGACTGCAGACGACGTGAGAGGGCGAGCCTTCGGCTTCATGGCACAGGGATGGCGGCGACACGGCGGTGATGGGCGAGAAATTGTTGGCCAGAGCAGGCGGGCGCCGGCATGTGCAACGGCGGCGGCATATTGATGAGTGCGCGTATGGGAGCTTACTTTAGTTTTATATGAGGTTGGTCAAACTTAAAAGAAAACCATACTAGTACACGTAAACATTAGACTTAGGCAGCGCTTTTTTTTGAAGTTAGTACCACGGCCACGATACGGAATCCTGTGCAAGCGCGTGAACCGCGGCCGCGCGGTCGATCGAATGGTGCGTCACTGTGTCACGCTCGAAGGACATCCACCGAACCTTTTTGTGTGTGTGAAAACAATCCTCGATTATTACTCAACTTGTTTTTCCTCGGAAAGTTCTTGACGCTGTAATATTTCCATATATTTGAATTTAGCTCCAGTTTGTGTTTATTTGGATTTGGATGTTTTAGGTGCGCCCTAGTTTTTTTAATACTTATTTTGTGTGTGTGACTGAGAGAGAACGTGTGTATGTGTCCATATGTGTGTTGTGGCGGAAGGGCAATGTGGAGACGGTGTGCGTGTGATACAGACATAGAGAGGTGTGAATGTGCAAACGATCATGCATGAGACATAGACAGATGCCGATACGTTGTGTATACATGAGAGAACGGTCTTCTAGTTTACTTGTGTGTGTGTGTGTGTGTGAGAGAGAGAGAGAGAGAGAGAGGGAGAGAGAGAGGAGCATCCGTAACACAACAACCATCTCTCTCGATTCGTCCGTCCCTCGCACGATCGCATGCAACATATGCATCAATGCGCACATTTTGACACCCTCACTCGGCCCCTGCCCACCTCAAGGCCCGCGCAATCTCTTCGTGAATACCCATTTGTCTCTTTAGGTTTGTTTTCGCTCAATATCTGACACACACACACACACACACACACACACACAGACACACATGCACGCACACACACACACACACACACACACACACGCACACGCAGCACAACACACATACACACTCCCCCGAGAACACAATTCATCCCCATCCAAGGTTGCGACCACTCTCGCTTGTGCTTCTTTGCACCCCAACATGCACAACACCTCAATCTTCAAAGAGGGCATCGAGCAGATCGAAGACGGCGACCACACCGCGCTAGAGAATGCGGGGTCATTTGGAAGCAGGGTGATGTGACGACGGCCGACTGACTCCTCCCCCCACCCTCTCTCTCTCTTGCACAAAATTACCAATCCCTCTCTCCCCCGCATAAAATTGTCAATCCCTCAACCCATGAGATCCTTCCCCTCTCCTCCATGTTTTTCCAGCTCTCTCATCAAACATGTTGTCTCTTCTCCTTCCACGTATACAGAATCACGTATATTACATGTCTCCATCTTTCTCACAGACCTAACTTCTTCCTCTCTCTCTCTCTCTGTGTGTGTGTGTGTGTGTCTTGTTAGGTTTGTCTCCTACTCTCTCCACATACATACAATCTTTCCCGCCCTATCTGCTCCATCTTCAAAAGCTCTCACTGCACGTTTCATTCACACAATGGGATATGTCAAAATGTTGCTTCTATAATGGCTGATGTAGAGTTTTGGTTGTTTTTGTTGCATCCTACAAAGTAATAACTATGAAATGCATTTAGATTCTCATTTGACTGGGATTATGTGAGTTTGAGCATGTTGTGAAGTACTATAGACCTTGTATACATCTTGGGATTCGACAATGATTGTAACTATTGAATTGTATAGACCATTACATTCGAAGTCAATAGCCTAATATATTTATTTCACAATTCCAACAAATGATTAGTTCACTGCAAACTAAGAAAACAAATGTGTACTCCCTCCGTTTTTATTTAAGTCCGCGTATTAGCATTGGTCAAAGTCAAGTTTTGTAAACTCCCAAAAAGCTTATAACAAAAAATATTAACATATACAATAACAAATAAATACCATTAGATTCATTATTGAATGTACTTCCACATCATACATATTTGTTATGGTAAATATTTATATTTTTATATAAACTTGGTCAAACTTTAGGAAGTTTGACTTCGGTCAAACCTAATATGCAGAGTTTACTACTACTACTCGCTCGTTGCTTAGCCGAATCACTCAACACGCCACACGGGGAGTCCAGTGTCACAAAATTTTGAGGTCGGCGGGAAAATCTCCCGTGACCCTGATTCGAGCAGTGGGAAGTTACCATCATAGCCTTCGGAACAGGCCTACGTACGACGCTTGGTAGGGGGCTGTTTTCGTAACTTCAGGTTCACCCTACCCAGCCAGCCCCACCCCGGCACCCAGAGTAGTACACCTGAATACTCCCCATTTTCTACCCCCACCGCAAAATAGACTTCTCCACGGCACCGCAACCTTCGTGCTCCTCCCCTTTACATCGGCGCACTCATCCACCACAGCGCATCTGCCTCATCGACGACCTCATACGGCGCACTGGAGCCGGTCCACCGCTGTCGTTGTAGACGGAGCCTCTTCCCCGGCATCGTCTTCCACGGTCTCAGGTCTGCTTCTCGGAAGCCAACGCCAAGCGCAGAAGTACCACCGTCGTGGACAGTGAACTGACTCCCGTTGCCGACCATGACTCACAGAGGCTGCCGCGACCATCGTTCTCCTCCTCGAATGGTAATGTGTGTATTGAATCACTTAGCAGTACATGTGCAGTTCCAATTTTGTTCGTACCTACCCTTCAATTTTCCTGGGTGCTATTGTTCCCGTAACAGTAATTGGTTATAGCCTCCATTGTCCAACAAAATATCAGCTTGTAATTGTGCGTCGCTCCTGTATCGCGCTATGCTTGGGTAGGTTTTTCATCTGCAACCAGCAGTGTGGCAAATGATGGAAAGGTTTTTAGAACTAGCAAGATGCCCATGCGTTGCACGCATCAAGATGCATTTGTATGAGTAGTTTATCTTGTGGGAGAAAAGGATGAACGAGGGAAGGCATTATTTGCAAATCTGGAGAGGGGTATGGGTATCTTTTTGCAAAATTCCCATTTGTTTCCTTCCTATCTGTCAGATATAAATTGGACGGCCTATATTGCAAGAAAAAAAGTATAGAGAAAAAAAGTAGACAGTAAAGGAAGTAGAGATAAATATTAAATATAAAATAAATATGACCGTAGAGATAGCAGAGACGTCGGGAAAGGATCGGGCGCACGCGGGAAAAAGCAGCCGGGCATGCGCTAGTTTTGGCGCGCGGCGTCCGGTGCGCTTTATAAAATCCAACGCCCTCCCACCGCTCTGTGCCTCGCCACCACTCTCTCCCCGCTCTTTTTCGCCTCACCGCCGCCGCGCCACCGGGAAACTTGGGGATACCGCGGGGTCCGCGCGCGCCCCTCTGGCGGCTTCTCCGCCGAGATCCGGTTCCACGGGATGTGCCTCGGCCTCTGCAATTTCGACAGTGCCACCAAGGCCGCCTGCGCGTACGACGCGGCGGCGTGGCGCCTCCGGTGGCCTCATAGAACAATTAACTTCCCCAACGTGCCGACGCGGGAGCGGGCACAGGAGCTCGCGCCTCTGCCGCGGCTTAGCACCGACGAGGATCGTCGCGACAACCGGAGGCGGGAGCACCATCTCGGCATCGCCGAGATGGATGAGGAAGCCATTGCACTGTGGTACCAACACTTCCCGCAGGACATCATCAACAAGCGCGAGTTTTACGCGCAAAGGAGGGTGGAGAGGGATAAGAGGAGGGCGGAGCGAGCCGCCTATTGCGAGGACAAGCGTAGGCGAAAAGTGGACGCTCAATTCAACATGAGGCTAGGAGCAGTGTCGCCCTGGGAATCCGACGATGATCGGTATCTTCACGCCTACAGTCAGACGTCGGAGGAGGACATCACCGAGGAGCAGTCGGACGACGAGGAGTAGTTGAATTATCTTTTTTGTATCTATCTATGCTGAGAACTATCCTCTACTCTCTAGTATCTACTTCTCGATCTCAGCACTGTAAACGCTTTTCTAAAGTGCCGCGCGTTGCGATTCTGTTGGAGATGCTCTAACATGGCAGACGAGTGCTTTAATGTTGCCCACAAGATGCGCGGGTATTACTATTAGTATTTTTCTTGCCATGTTGAGATTTTGAAACCACGAGTGTGAACATGCAGAGGAGCAATGAAGACCAAACACGGGATATTCGGGACATCTTCAAGGAGCGTGGCAAGTTAAAGAGGAGCTGCACCGAACCTGTAAAACAAGCTTTGGTGAGTAACACCCTTTCAATTACTTTTGTTTAGCCTCATGTTCTTCGATGTGTATATGTTGTAGTTTCTGTTTCTCGTAAGCGTGGTGTTCTTCGATGTGTAATAAGAAGAGTATTAATCGTCCTAATGCTTTCATTTTTAACTTGATGTAGGAAGTGGATGTTCTCACCGTGTAGTCTGTTTT